>CM061135.1:72238820-72446884 GCA_030789695.1 Scilla litardierei
ATCAGTGTATCAGCTTATTACAGACCAAGTTGTTTAATCCATCAAACAACCACAAGTACAGAGTATAAGAAATTATTACAAACCATTTGTTTAGAAAAATCATTGTATCAAACATGCAAGCAAGTAAGCATAATTAAGAAGAACCACCATTAATCTTCTCCTTCTTCAATTCCTTGATCTCATCAAGGATTTCACCAAGAACCTTTTCGGTGATCTGATTGCTGCTAATCACTAGGTCCTTCAGATTTTTCACCTTTTTGTTGAGATCTTCAAAGCCCTTTGCTTGTGAAATCTTCAACATGTCAATTTTCTTCAGGAGCATATCCTGAAGCTCAATAATGTATAGAGGAACATCGTCAGATGGTTCAAGCTCTTCTTCTTCTTCACTTCCTTCTTCTTCTTCGGTGTCTTCTTCTTCTTCAACAACTTTCTTACCTGTCTTCCTTTCTGTAGTGGAACTCGATTCTTATACTAACCTCTCCTCTGGAACATTTTCGTTTAGGTCTCGGTGGAGTCCCATATGAGCAAGAGCACAAACATAAAAAACAAGAGCATGTTCCAAGATATCAGATTCATTGTCTAGGGTGATATCATATGCACTAAAGAGGATAGTAAGATAGTGACCATGGGCTAAAGGAGTGATGACTCTACTAGATAAGGCAGAATGAATAATAGAGTCCATGATGATCCTAGCCCAGTTAACTTTAATGTTGCCAAGCATAGCATAGATGTACTTAGCCTGACGTTCAGAGAGGACAACATGGCTACCAGATTTCTGGGTGATGTTGTAGGACAGAATGTTTGCTAAGATTCTAGCGGGATATCTAGGATCACTACTAGGCATTTTGGTTTGGAAGTATCTTCCTGGCAAGAACATCTTGTTTAATATATTTTCATCAACCAGTTCTATATCATCTAAGAGTTTCCCCGATAAAGGGGATTCCTAAGGCTTGTCCTAAGGATTTTACAGTTATGAGAAGTTGAGTATCAAGTACTTTGGTTCGAAAACGGGATTTGTTCAGATCAGCATCCATGTTAGCATAGAATAAATGAACTAATCTAGATATCATAAATAAGAGTTGTTCTTAGAAAAGAGGTTCAACAAGTTCTGAAATTCAAAGAAGCTGTCTATGTCATAGTTTTCAACATCTTCAATGGTAACAAATCTTTTTCAGCCGATGGTCCTCTGGGGGTGGTCCTTAGCGGGTGGTCCTTTGGGCTCCAGGATGTGTATGGGTGGGATAGGGAGCACGCCAGGAAGTAGCCGGTCTAAGTGGACATGCTTAATGCATGTAAGGTCAGGGCATGGGAGGACCATGTGATGCTCACGCTGTGGGCCTAAGAGGTAGATCCAATGGTGCTTACCGTGGGGCTTGATGATGTGCATGCATGCCAGCACATTGGTAGTCAGTGTGGTGGGCTCGGTGGCAACCAAGAGATAACAGGAAGGTCTAGGCCAAGCATAAGGGCGAAGAAGGTGAAGAAACCGCCATAACAAATCTCCATGGTGGAGGTAAAAGTGAAAATCAGGTGGCTGCACAGCCAACGTGTCGTGTCTGATAGGAGGTAGGGTCGAAGTGTGCCATCATCGGCCCATCTGATGGGTTTGGTCATCCAATTAAGATGTATAAGCTCGAGATATGAGATGGTGCCAACCTCATGCCCAGAAAAGATAGTCGTGGCGAGGTGGCATTGAGTTTAGCGTAGAAACGGGTGAATGATAGATGAAGACTTTGCCCTACTAGGGCTGAAATGTGGGAGGCCGGCTATCCGACTCCAGAAACTCTCGGTACTAAAGGATGGGACCTTAGTGTCGGGTACAAAGGCCTGAGAAGGATCTGGGATGGGTGGGAAGCTAAAGAAGGCTCATATCATATTGAAGGTAACGACAACGTCACGATCTAAGAGCCAGAATCTAATGCCCTTGTCTGCCCACGCAATGCAGCTCATTGCCTTATAGGTGAGGCGAACATAGGTGGTGGTGGTCATATGCAAGAAGTGCTCCCAACCTATGGCCTGGTAAAGGCGTTGTACCCCCTCAAGCAACTCCATACTCTGTAAGGCGGGGATGTCAGCGAATCTAGTGGAGACGATGGGGCGACAGGAGATGAACGTGAATATCTCGTGGTGTGCATCGTTTTTGAAGACAATACCATATGTCCTCAGGGTCCACTGGATTGGAAGAGGTGTGGGTGGTGGAGCGGATGTGGGAATGGAAGTGGCGGCTCTAGCGTGTGGTCCCTCTAGTGTGAGTGGTGTAGGAGATGGAGAGCGTGAGGGTGGTGGTGAGTGGGATGGAGATGGTCAACGGCGTGTCCGGCGAGAAGAGGAAGCGTCGGAGTCATCGGCTTTCCTCTTCTTTGCCGGGGCTTCCTACTACCCCATGTCCTAGGTGGCATAGTGAGTGTAGCGTGTGAACGGGTGCAAACACGAGTTATGGATATATAAAATAATGCTAGGAACGAGTGTATCCAATATCATGAGGCGAAGCGGTCGCAAAAACAAGTGTAAGCGTGAATCCACTAAGCAAAAGTCCCCCAAGCTAGTCCCAGCCTGTGAACGTAATCCAAACCCAAGTGTGTCCTCCGAACGCTCCAAAAGAACCTCCATTAGATTATAAGAATTGTATTAGTGGTAGATTAAGAAAATAAATAGGGTTTGGGGTTCAAATTAAGAAATTAATCAATTTTAGGGTTGAAATGATGAATGAGAGAGGGGGAGATGTGGGGAGAGAGTGGGGGGGGAGAAATAGAGATGGAATGGAGTGGTAGGGGAGGGTCGGACCGAGTGCCAGTGGCCATACTCAGGCGGATCGCGTGGTGGTCGAGCGGGAGGTGGGATCGAGCGAGTGAGGGTTTGAGAGGGAGGTTCGAGCTCGGCTGTTTTAATTTGAAGTGTCGGCTCGATTGGGGGGGGTTTGGGTGCTATATGTATGGGGCCGATTAAGCTAGGGCTGCTCGGTCGGTCCTGCTGCTAAATTAAAAAGAGTGGCACCCTCCATTAGTCGCTGCTCGATCGAGCAGCTCAGGCTGCTCGGTCGAGCTGGATTTGAAATTTAAAAATATTAATCCTGAGTTGTTGCCCAGCTACTTGACCGAGCTGCTTACTCAGCTCAGTCGGGCTGAAATGTTGCTGCACTGAGTACGACCGAGTACTGTAACTACTCGGTCGAGTCGAATTAATTCCAGAGCGACGTTTTCAGCTCATTTTGACTGTGCCTGAGCTCGACCGAGCACTGTGGATACCCGGTCGAGTCGAATTGATTACAGACCGCCTCCTTTAGCACCCTTTTGCAATTGCCCCGAGCTCCACCGAGCAATGTGTCTGCTTGGTTGAGTAGTCCTTCCTTGGCCTCCAATGTATTTATAACTCATCTCTTTGTCATCTCTTGGTTCCTTCTCTGTTCCTTCATCGTTTTAAGCTCTCCCTTCATTGGTCACCTGCACAAGAAAGAATGCGTCAGAAATTTTTATAATTTTTATAATTTATAGTTTTCTAATTAAAAAACGTTTTTATTTGGATTTTTAGGTAGAATGAAGAGCTAAATAAGAAATAAAACTAAAAATAAAGAAAAATACAGGTTGCCTCCCGATAAGCGCTTGTTAAAGTCGTAAGCTCGACTCCCTATGATCGTCAATGATGATCTTTGCTGTTTGGCGCACATGAGATGCTCTCATCATGTTTTCCTATGAGGCAATGTGGTGGGAGTTGGTTTGCCTCGCTTCGTCGGTCTTCAGAAATTGTAAAGATCACGGCCTCTGGTTGTTGTTGATGAAGTGGTATACCGGGCGGCTCCTCGTCCAAGACCTTCAAGTAGGATGCCAACGCCTTATCATGTATGATGTCGTCGTCATCGTCTATGCCCTTCCTCATAGGATCTCTTTCAATCTCCTCCATGGAAAATTCTTCGATAGCTTCATCATCTAATAGCTCAAGATAGCTAGCATCTTTACACGGGAAGCGCTCCTTCATCGGCTTTTGTAGATGGAATTCGATCTCTATATTTCCAATATTCATAGATAATGTCCCTTGATGGACGTCGATCAAAAATCCAGATGTGGCCATGAAAGGACGTCCCAAGATGATTTGAGAACTCTCCTTCTCAGGCATGTCCATAATAATGGAGTCCACTGGCATACTAATTCCTCCCGGTATTTGTAGGATGATGTCTCGTGCGATGCCAACCGGGTAGGTGACAGATTAGTCCGCCAACTGTATGCTCATACCAGTGGGCTCTAGCTCCGTTCACATATTCAACCTCTTGAAGATGGAGAGCGACATCAAGCTAATGCTCGCCCCCAAGTCACTAGTGCTTTATCGATGGGGATGCCGCCTATGAAGCACAGCACCATAAAGCTCCCGGGATCGGGTAATTTCTTCTGTAGGATGTTCTTGAGGACCGAAGTGCAACTATGTGCCAAGTTTACTGCTTCTTGTTTTCTCTTCCCCGCTATCAAACCTTTCAAAAACTTTGCATATGTGGGGATCTCTGTAAGCACGTCCATGAAAGTGATGTTCAAGTGAACACCTTTGAGAAGCTCTATAAATTTGGTGTATTTCATCTCCATCTTTGCCGTGGCTAATCACTGTGGTTAAGGAGGTGGAGGATGGCTTCCCTTGTCTTTGTTGGCATCCTTTGGTGTAGATTTTTCGGAAAATGGAATGTCCGCCGGTGCCGTGGTGATAGGAATAGGTAGTACAGTAGGTGACGCTTTTTCTTTAGTGGCGGATGGCTCATCTATAACTCTCTCCTCGTTCTCTGCAACAATAGGCTTAGAAGTAGCGGTATCTTCCTTTTGTATAGGCGTCGATGATTGTTGATCCACATTCTTATAGACCGGTACCATCACATCATCGGTACTCTTTCCTCCTCTAGTTATAACAGACACGACTGCATTAACTTGCCCCTTAGATTTGGCTCGGGTTGAGATGGCAATCTCCCTTGAGCCTTCATAAATTGAGTCATTTGCGCCGACAAGTTATCAATGGTGGTTGAAAGTTACTTTTGCGTGGCGTAATTTTGGATTGAGCTTCGTTTGGGTGCTCATAAAGGCATCTAATGTCGCCTCCACTTCAAGTTTTTGTGATGCCAGCTGTTGGTATTGGTGGTGGTGGTGGTATGGTTGGCGATTAAAATATCTCGGCGGTCTATATGGCCCAGATGGCCTGAATCTGTACTGCTACTGTTGTGGAGGTGGTGCTTGTTGTTGAGACGACTGTGGTGGCCTCGGTTGGGATGTTGGTTGTAGGGCTACGTTGGGGTTGCTATAGGAGAATCCAGGATGTGATTTCCATGTCGGATTTGACCACTGAGGTCTAGGATTGCTCCACTCGCCCGCTATATAATTGACTTGCTCCGCCGGTACGCCCGTTCCTTCACAGGACCCTTCTATTGGAGCGTACCCTTGCTCGACGTAATCTTCATAAATAGCATATACCAGAGCCTTAGAAGTAGTTGGAATAGCATTCAACATTTGCTCAATTCTTGCAATTTTCTTGCAAAGGGTCTTAAGTTGCCCATCAAGATGCGTAGGTAAATTTATCTCAGGACCGATGCCTCTAAGTGTTGAGTGATCATCGCTTCATTGTTGATTGTTGGAGGCCATTTGTTCCAAAAGTGATGTGCCTCCTCAGGTAGCATAGCCAATAATGCGCCTTGTGCAGAGGCGTCGATAATCATCTTTGTATCGGGATTGAGACCATTATAGAAACTCTGAATGCGATCCCGTTCCGAAACGCCGTGGTATGGGCACTGATGCTGCAAGTCCTTGAAGCGTTCCCATGCTTCATAAAGTGACTCCTGCGGGAGCTGCTTGAAGTTCATGATCGCGCCCCTTATCCTCACCATCTTGGACGGTGGATAATACTTGTTGATGAAGGCCAAGGCCAACTGCTCCCAAGTTTTGAGAGTGTTCGTGGGGTGCACCCTCAACCAATAAGCCACTTTGTCCCTCAGAGTAAATAAAAATAGACGAAGCTTTATGGCATCTCCGCTCACGTCTCTGACTTGGAAAGTGTCGCACTTTACCAAGAAAAGATCAATATGGTGGTTGGGATTCTCATGAGATTGCCCATGGAAGGGATCCTGCTGCATCAACTGAATCAAGCCCGTCTTCAGTTCAAATTTTCTTGCCGCCAGTTGCGGTCTCAAGATGGAAGATATACTGAATAGATTAGGCTTCATATGGTCTTGAATGTTGCAGGTACGTGTAGGAGAAAGAGGAGTCTCTGCCATTTGATCCTGTAAGAGTTGGTTCCTCCTGTCTGCTCTGAGCTGACTCGTTATCCTTTCAATCTCGGGGTCAAATAATAGATTGTCGGATCCCCAAGGCGAGTGTTCATGCACAAGAAACAAACTTAGAGAAGATGTCGGTAATAATGGGAAAAAGAATAAAAATATGGATAGATAAGAGATGGTAAGAGTAACTAACAAGTTCTTAACAAAGAAAGTAACCCAAGTAAAAATCGCTTGCCTCCCCGGCAACGACGCCAAAAGCTTGATGCGCTCTAGATTTAACTCCAAAAACTTACTGCAAGTGCACGGTGTCAATTCTTTGTAGTATAGAAAAATGTCGAACTCACAGGGAGGTAGATGCTTATATAGTCTTGGGTCTATCCAAAGTCTCAAAACAATTCTAGGTTGGCGTACTCAGAAAGATTGTCACGAATGGTTACTATCTCAATTAACAATAGAATAAAAACTAGGGTAATAGGAGACACCACTAGGATCGTCGGATTTCAGTGCTAGGTTATAATTTCTACGTTGAATTGACTTTGTAAGGGCGAGATTGTCGCATCTAAAATGTAGAACTCATGGCCAACTATCGTTCTGCCACTCGTCTAACGTATCCTGTGCTTAGCCCCACCATTGTGGATGGCCTTACACACAATCCGTGCATTACGAATGTCAATTATTCTCAATCTCTACTCACGCTACCATCGGGGGTTAGAGCTTCGATCTGTGATTTGATGGCTTTTATTGATGCTACTATCGTAGATCATTAATTAATAATTTAGGACGTCGGTGGAAACCATCAGAGTGCGTGCCACTATTGTGTATCACGAACTCTAATTGAATTCACTAACGTGCCTAATTAAGTTCATAGGATACCCGTCCAAGATGTGTGCCATTATCGTGGATCACAAACAATATATGACATCTCCTACAAACTTGGCTGGATCAACCAAAATACATCCCTTTTATACCAAAACAACGTAAAAATCCTAACTTTGCATCTAAATCCTAAGATCTTAGGGCTAATCAATTAGCCCTAGAAACGACTACTCATAATTCATAGCTATATCAATAAAAGCGTTTAAAATACTAATAGAAATCATGATCGCAATGAATGACATCGAAATAAGCATAGAGAGATGAGAAATCGTTACCAAAGTGCTGAAGACGAACAAACAATCACATAGAATTAAGATCAAGAGATTCTAAGCAAATTGCAATAATAAAAATATCAACTTTGTCTTCAAAACAATGGCGACAACCTAAAAAATCTCTAAGAAAACTAAGAACTAGAAAATAATAAAACTGAACAGCCTCATCTAAAACTAGGGTAAAAAGACTGCTTAAATACAATGGGGACGGATCCCACAAAAATATGGAGAAAGGGCTTCTTGGGCCCACAATTAGTTGGGCTACGGCGCCTTACTCTGTCGAGTAGCGGCTCCACTCAGTCGAGTGATGACACAATCAGCCGCTTCCTCTTGCCTGGGTCTGGATTCAGATACGCCCTACTCGATCGAGTAGCTGCAGTACCCGACCGAGTCACTGAGGTTGATACTTTAAGCTCAAATCATAAATCTGTTATTGATTCCGCTCGGCCAAGTAGTTGCAGTACTCGGTCGAATCGCTGGTCTACTCGGTCGAGCTACTGTAAGTTGGAGATGCCTCAAAATCCTCGTTCTGTTTGGGCTCAGCTCGACCGAGCTGCTGAAGTGCTCGTTCGAGTCGCCTATGCACTCTCCTTCTTCGATTAGGAATTGGAATAAGAAGTAGCTGGCCGAGTTGATCTGACCGAGTAGCGTTCCTACTCGATCGAGTGATGCATGCACTTCACAGCTGGGAGCTCTTGACGTCAATCTGTCTGGCAGCTCGGTTGAGTGCTGAGGCACTCGATCGAATGGTTTGGGAAAATTATCATGTCAACTCCTTTGAGCTCTCTTCTCCCTTCTCTTCTCTTCTTCTCATCAAATCTTCTTCTTCACCTCGTCGAATACCTATTGAACCTTGCCATAGATGCTCGGGCTATCTCGGATGTGTCCATATGCTATAGTTGCTCCAAATTGCTCCAAAGTTCCTGAAATTCCACAATTCTATACGACAATCGAATATATCGTGAAAAGCGCGATAATATATATAAAAGTGAACTTTGGATGGCAAAAATGCTATGAAAAAATGCGATAAAAACATGGAAAATATGGACACATTAGTCAACCGTCTATATTAATAGGGGCCTACCCCCCTACTTGAAACTGGCACCAAGCTCCAGATCTTAGTAGCTCCTTTAAACGTGAGCAAGCTCAGACCTAAGCTTAAATCAATATTCTCTTTTCTTCCTAAATTCCTCCTTACTCCTGATCGGGCTCTAACAAAGCTACGAAGGAGTTCAGATCGGATCCAAAGTCTTGACGAATGATCCACTCAAGGTGAAACTTTCTTTGGTGTGTGGTTGGCTCGGCGACAAGGGTGTTGCATGCCTCGGGACGCAGTTTGGCTTGGGACTCGGTTCAACATGGGAGAAGCGGCTCAGCCCAAATTTAGGGCATTGCTTCGGAGATAAAGAAATGTTGCTGAAAACGACGCTTCGTATTCTATGGAAATGAAGTGAAAGGTATGTAGTTTATTAACACGCATTTATAATTGCACTAGGTTTATAGATCTATCTGTACGGGGTTGGTCAGACCCAACCCCGAGATAGTAGAGATTCTGGCTAGGGTTTAACTCTCTAGGGCTAGAATTAAAATAGTTTTAAGTTGGTTTTTCGCTGCTTGATTTGATCTCGTCATCCATCCAACTTAGGCCGGATGTCTATTTTATAACCATAAGGACCTAAGATACCCTTCAACATCACCCTAAGAGCTTTTTCTTTGCTAAGTGTCAGTAGTGCTTCTATTCAGTGTCAATAAAATGCTTCAGAGCTTAGTTACTTATCAGTTTTTAAATGAATCGTGTTGTTAAAAATAGATCTCCAGAAGCAGATATTCAAAATAATAGTGTAAAATTGACTTATGCTCATAATTGGTGTTATGCACCGCTTTCCATTCTACCGGGAGCAAGGACGCGACGGGCCCGCGATGTGCTTAAAACATGTAGGAGTACTTTTTTAAAGCTATCTTTTCTTTTCTTCCTCCTTAGTTTAAACACACTAATCATCAGTGATATACAACCGAAGGAATCTTACATGCTTACTTAAGAACATCGCAGATAATTATCATTACAAATCAACTGTCTCGGAATAAAGTACAACGTGGAGCTAGAATGGCGGAATCAACAAATTACATTATTCAAACTGAAAATATGGTCACGAAGGTGAACGTCTAGTCTTCGATAGGTAATTACCCCATGTACTCTTTGAGTGCTGGCTCGATCTCCGCAGTAGTGTCTTCCACGAAATCATTATCAATACCAGACAGACATTTCATAAAACAACAATTGAAATACCCATCAGTGAGGTTAACTCGGTAAATAATCTCTGCAATAGAAGGGTTAAGCAATTTAATTAAGCCAAGCTGAAATCAAGATATAACCATAATCAATATTTACATTGATGATTATTGGGATTCTAACATTGGCGCATGCATTCACGGTCGCTCAGGTTTGGCCAAGCTGGTCACTATCCCTGTAAGCAGGGTGATCCAAACTGGGACGCAAATGATCCTAGACACTGGATGAAACCAATGTTAAGAATGCCAATTAAAATCTCTGCTATATCAATTTAATCATAACTTTACAATCAAGCTTGGTATGAGTACATAGAATCAATTAACCCATTTAATTTGAAAGAGTTACGGCAGTTAAAGTTGTAAAGCCCATCCAGTCACTCACATGTGATGTGAAATCTAGTCCCACCCTAAAGTGTTTTTGATGATGATCACACCAAATGTTGTTATGTACTAATCACATTATCTAAGTGTGTAGGTTGTGCAATCAAATTAAAAAATGCTTAAAGCATACTCCGAGAAGAAGAAGCTCAACCACACTTATAGAAGATGAAGATGAATTTAGCTCGAATTCCACATCAAGCACAAACAGAGCTCAAAGATGAAGCTCATAGAACGTGCTCAAACTTAAGCAAAAGAGGAGCTCAAATTCAAGTGAAGCATATTTCATCTACATCAAGATCTTCATGGCTTCAAAGTCTTCATTAAGTCTAGTGTGTGAGTTGTTTTTTTCTTAGGACTATTTTAAAGCCAAGAAGAATTTGCGCACACACACAAAATGATTTTTAAAAATTGTTTTAAACTCATTTTAAACTTATTTGAGAGCAAATTTTCTTGAGAGCTATGTTTCATAACTTGTAGTCAACTACAAACACCCAATAGTTCACTACCCTGATTTCTGCCTTCTCCCTGCAAAATGTACTCTGGGAGTCGACTACCAAAGTTAGGGAGTCGACTACTTGCTATAGCAGAGTTTTCTCTTAAAACTCTTTGGGAGTCGACTAACTCCCTTGAGAGTCAACTACCAGCTGTACGTTTTGACTTCCTTGATTTCTTCTCCCATTTATTATTTGCCTGATTTTTGGGCTGAAGTCAAACCATTTTTGAATTCATTTGAATTCTCCTTTGACTCTATAAATAGAGACCCTATGAGAACATTTTCCTTACCAATCTATCATTCTTGAGCCAAACTAAAACTCTCTCAAATTCTCAAAAGTTCTCATCGCTCTCAACGTTCGTCGTGGCCAAAAACGGGTTTTCAATTTCTGATCTTATTGCTTATATTCTTTTTTTAAGATCATCATCATTATTATTTGGCTATTACAAATTGGTTTTCAAAATCCTCTCTTTGATATTTAATATTCTTAAAGGATTTTTTTTCAAACAACAAGATTCTAGATCACATTGAATTCCTTCATATTCTTTTATGATCTAAGAATGATTTAAAATCTTTTAGCCACGTTAAGCACAATTGAAAATTTATCTTGGCTATATAATTATTGGGTGTAAACCAATCTCCACTAATCTATTGTGGTGAATTGGATTTGTTTTTGCTTGTGGTCCATTGGAGATAAGGGTGTTGGAAATCCTTGTTATAGGCAAGGTGTTTGTAAAAGTCCTCGGTTTGTGAGGCAAGGGAAAATCCTCATTGGAGGTGAGGTGGTTAATACTATTTACCGAAAATAGAGGATTAAAACTCGACAGAGATTCGGGGACTGGACGTACCCAGGTTGTGGGGAACCAGGATAAAAATCTGTGTGTTTGTGATTGTCATTTATTTACTTGCAATTTATTATTTCCGATGTGCTTATTTCATTGATGCAAGTATTTGTTGATTAATATTAATAGTAGATAATTCTATATTAATCTTAGGGAGAATTCTAGAAGTAAAGTTTTAATTTGCAAAAACACTATTTACCCACCTCTAGTGTTCTCTTTGCCATCTCAGGAACCCTGTTGGATACTACGTGTTGTTGAATACAACGATCGATGACTTCGTGTTTGATGATAACAAACGTGTGTGAACGATTAAATGTGTGTTCTAATGTTTTCAGGAATGGCACTCTCGTGAATACTCAAAGAGAGACTAAGTAAAAGTGATGGAGAATGTGACATGCATTAGCCAAGTGGACTAAGTCAAAGATGGAGAATATGGCTACAAATATTGGACTAAGTCAAAGATAAGGAGATAAGGAGGAAATCAATTCAAATCCACATTTGAATTGATCCAAATCAATTGGTGCAATATTCAAATCCTAATGCCATGCAAATTGAAGACTTGGTCAAAGATGGAGAGATATGGAGAATCTCATGCAAATCAAAGGTGATTAAATGAGATCCAATTCAAATCCTATAGCTACTCAAATTCAATTCCATAGCCATCCATATTCAAACTCCATATCCAAAGTGATTCATTCAAATCCTAATCAATTTAGGATTCCTTCCAATCTCCATCAATTATGGGATTCTAATTGATTCTATCATATCACATCCTCTCCTATATAAACCCATATTTCAAGAGAGATATTTTGAGAGAGAAAGAGAAACCAAAACCAAGGGGGGGAAAATTCGGCCAACATCAAGGGGGAGGTCGCAAGCTTTTAATGCCATTGCTCCTACATTGCGCAACATGGTAAGCCCAACAATCCATTGCCTAAAAGCAATCATATCCTTCCCTTCTCCATAGCAAAAGCTCTCCTAGCCTCACCTTGGCCGCAATACCAAATCTCCTTGCACAACTTGCCAACTCTCCATTGCCAAAGCTCCTTGCATAACTCCATACATATTGCGCAACCTCCCACATCCAATGCCAAAAACATCAAAGCTCCATCTCTTCTACCTATTGCGCAAGCCCAAGCCAAGACTCCTCCTTTAGGTCGCAATATCCTAGCCACACTACTCATGGCCACAAGTTACTAGGAGCCCCTCCCATCTACTATATTGCATAACTCTTCAAAGGGAAGGCATCCATAACTTGCACAACCATAAAAGGGAAGCCATCCATTCATTGCACAAGCTACATCAAGGGGAGAGCACAAGGCCGCAACTTCTAGAGGGGGATACTTCATCAAGGCTGTAAGTTTCAGAGGAGGACGTGCCTTTGGTGACTACTTCCTGTCAGATACGATCTGACCTGAGCTGATTGACAGAGACGACTGTCGCTACACAAACTGAGATTCTCTAAACTCTTTATTATTATATTTGTGTAGTTGTATAGATCTCTGTAGGGGAACCTTTACCATTGATACATGTTTTGGGGTCTTGTCTAGTGGGTGCTAGACAAGAGGGACTTGGCTAGTTGGGACTAGCCAATAGAAAGCTTATACTAGGATTAATTTTGTTGAACACGGTGAGTGGGGTACTAAGAGCCTGGTGAGTGTAGAGACGTTGGTTCTGTAGCTATTAGGGTTGTACCTGTTTCATTATTAATCTAGTATCTGCTTTGGGGGCTGGACGTAGGTCGTGGTGAGGACCAAACCAGGGTAAATCTGCTGTGCATCTGTGTTTGATTATTATTTACCCTGCATGTGATTATAACTACATGTGATTGCTCGTGGGTTGCACGAGAATTTTTATTAGCCTATTCACCCCCCTCTAGGCTTAGATCCAGATCCAACAAGTGGTATCAAAGCAGGTTAGAGGATATAGGCTAGATTGACCATGAATTCTATTGATTGTGCTTTTGCTGAAGGTCAGTCCATATCACGTCCCCCAAAATTTAATGGTGTTGATTATGCTTATTGGAAATCTAGAATGAAAATTTATTTATTGTCTGTTGATTATAAAGTGTGGAATATTGTTGAAAATGGATTTAAACCACCTGTGATTAAAATTGAAGACATTGAAATAATTAAACCCGAAGAAAAGTGGGATAATGCTGATTGGAGACTTTATTCTTTAAATGGAAAAGCAATGAATGCTCTTATATTCTCTTTAGATAAGTCTGAATTTAATCGTATCTCACATTGTACAACTGCACAGGAAATATGGCACACGCTGGAGGTGACGCATGAGGGAACATCACAGGTTAAGGAGTCTAGACTTGCCTTGCTGAGCACAGAGTACGAGAGCATCTGCATGCTTCCGTCAGAATCCATACCAGAAATGTTTGCGAGATTCACAGACATCGTCTACAAGTCTAGCTCCCTTGGTAAGCCATACTCTAGCCTTGAGCAGGTTAGGAAAATCTTAAGGGCGCTGCCAAGCTCGTTCATGCCTAAAGTTACTGCCATTCAAGAAGCAAAAGATCTATCACAGATGAGAGTGGAGGACTTGATAGGCAACGTAATGTTCCACGAGCTTGAGTTGCAGAATATAGAGGTTAGACAGAAACTAGAGGCGAAGGAAAAAGCTCCAAAACCACTAGCTCTTCAAGCGATCGAAGGTGATGATGATGATGAGGAGATATCTTTGATTGTCAGAGGCTTCAGAAGGTACATCAAGACTCCTCAAGGAAGAGCTGATATACAACAAAGGTTTAATCGTTCTAACCAATATAATCCTTTTAGAAATTCATCTGAACAAACTGCTATTAATAAAGTTAAATGTTTTAAATGTAAAAAGCAGGGACACATTATGATGGAGTGCCCACAAGAAACCGCTAATGTTGCGGAGAAGAAAGGAAAAGCTGTGGTGCGAACGTGGGACATGGACAGTGAAGATGAGAACGAGGCGCATGAAGCCCACTCTTCCCTCTGCTTGATGGCTAAAGATGATGAGGTAAAATCTGGTAGTAAATCCGAACTTCTAATTATTTGTAAAGCCTTGCAAGATGAAATTGTAGAGCTAGAATCCACATTAGAAGTGTATAAAAATTCCAACGATGAAATGCAACAAGACAATTATAACATGTCATTAGATTAAGGAACTAAAGGGAAAAATTGTTGCATATGAGTCTACCATTGCTTCGTTGGAAAAAGAGAATTCTAGTTTGCATGAAAAATCTGAATGCCTTTCTTGTCCTACTTTGTTGAATAATATTAGCATGTATAAGCAAAATGTGAGTAAGCTAAAAGCTGAAATTGAATTGCTTAATAGAAAGATTTGCATTCTAAATGATGAACTTAAAAGGAAAATAATTGCTGAAGAGGACAATAAGAAGGCCTTTATAAGTAAATGCACTTTGATTGTGAATGAGAATGCTTTATTGAAATCCAAAATCACTAGCCTAGAATTTTCATGAAAGAAATTTTCTATGGAAAAACAATCGATGGATGCTATTCTAGAAAATCAACTTTATGGCAATAATAGACGTTGACTTGGATTTGGTTTTAAAAATGTTGAAAAGCCCAATTATAAGAAAGTTCACAATGTGCAAACAAAAGTCAAAAACATATATGCAAGGTACTTTACTTGTGCTGGTGTTGGTCATATATTGTAAGTTTAGAAACACGAATATGAAATTCAAGCAAATATGGGTTCCTAAATCTTTGATGACTAACTTGAGTAGACCTTGTTGAATTCCAAGGTCACACATAACATCTACCGTGTAGGTAAGATGGAGATTTGGCGAGGAACAATGGATTGAACGCTCCATTATTTAGTTCCTTAGCCAAACGACGATGCGATGGTATATTTTTCTACTTTGCACTTAATGCATGCATTTATAGCATTTTTTTGTTTTGTGGGCTTGACTTATCTTTTTTGTGTGCTAGTTTGTTTGCTTTCTAGCTTGTTTAGTTCATTATAAATGAAAAAAAAAATGAAAAAGTCAAAAAGCATAAAAATGGAGCTTAATGTATATCTTTTCTTTTGAATCATTCAAGTGATATTAATGAATGATAATCATATCCATGTAGAAATTGATGTATTATAGTTATGGCTAAATGTGCATGTTTGATTTTCTAAATAGCCATGACATGTTCAATGATTAGAATAATTTGATTTCTACACCTACACTTTCACTCCCATGAATATTAAATATTGTTGTACATTTGGAGACATATTTTATGAAATATTGGAAAGTGAAAGTAGGATGAAAAATAACTTGAAATCTAAGGGATATGATGTATCTTGCAATGGATAAAAATTTGAGCACAATAGAATTGAATATGAATTTTTTTTGAAAAAGAATGAAAATAGCTCCGTATGAAAAATGGATACAATCCTTGGCAAGTACATTACCCACGAGTATCCAACATATGCTTTACGGGTAATCTTTATCGTTGGTGTTATACTCGTCAAGTAATGCCACCCCCATATCTGAGAGTCCTTATAGGCTATGTTTTTGGGGTGTGGTATCTTGAACTCATTTTTAATGAGATGTGGACAATCAATCCTGGATGATTTCATGTTTAATGGAAAATGTGGATTGGTTTCGGTTGAATTTCTTAAAAGTTCTCCTTATGTGCTTCAATGTTTAATTATCACATTTACATGAAGGTGTTGAAGTATATGCTATAATTTTCATTGAATTTGAAGAGCTTATTCTATGTATGTCTACATGCAAGTGCTAGTTGCAATTTATAATACTCTTTAGTTTGCATGTGGTATGAAACTTGACTTCATTATACACTTTTGATAATAACAAGGGGGAGAAAGAATTGAGAAGATTTGAATATGTGCATTAAAGCTTACATGTTACATATATGAATATTGGTTTAATGGGGAGCATTATTGAACAATGAAAATGTGCTTGTTGAATATATGAATATTGGCTCAAGGGGGAGCATGAATAAAGGGGGAGCATGCATACATGTTTGAATGCTTGAACAACATTGTAGCATGCTTGTATGTTTGCACATCATTGCCATACTTATATGTTTGAATGCTTGAACATCACTGTAGCATGCTTGTATGTTGGGACATCATTGCCATACTTGTTGCATATTGCATACATCCTCCATCTTCACACTTTACACACAAGTCACGATGATATTATATGAATCGTTATTGCTCAAATCTAGTATTAGTTTGTCATCATCAAAAGGGAGAGATTGTTGGATACACCGTGTTGTTGGATACAACGATAGATGGCTTTGTGTTTGATGATAACAAATGTGTGTGAACGATTAAATGTGTATGCTAAGTGTTTTCAGGAATGGCACTCTCGTGAATACTCAAAGAGAGACTAAGTAAAAGTGATGGAGAATGTGACATGCATTAGCAAAGTGGACTAAGTCAAAGATGGAGAATATGGCTTCAAAAATTGGACTAAGTCAAAGATGGAAAGATAAGGAGGAAATCAATGCAAATCCATATTTGAATTGATTCAAATCAATTGGTGCAACATTCAAATCCTAATGCCAAGCAAATTGAAGACTTGGTCAAAGATGGAGAGATATGGAGAATCTCATTAAAATCAAAGGTGATTAATGAGATCCAATTCAAATCCTATAGCTACTTAAATTCAATTCCATAGCCATCCATATTCAAACTCCATATCCAAAGAGATTCATTCAAATCCTAATCAATTTAGGATTCCTTCCAATCTCCATCAACTATGGGATTCTAATTGATTCTATCATATCACATCCTCTCCTATATAAACCCATATTCCAAGAGAGAGATTTTGAGAGAGAAAGAGAAACCAAAACAAAGGGGGGGGGGGGGGGGGGAATTCGGCCAACATCAAGGGGGAGGCCGCAAGTTTTTAATTCCATTGCTCCTACATTGCAACATGGTAAGACCAATTCTCCATTGCCTAAAAGCTATCATCTCATTCCATTCTCCATAGCAAAAGATCTCCTAGCCTCTCCTTAGCTGCAATACCAAAGCTCCTTGCGCAACTTGCCAACTCTCCATTACCAAATCTCCTTGCATAGCTCCATACATATTGCACAACCTCCAACATCCAATGCCAAAAACATCAAAGCTCCATTTATTCTACCTATTGTGCAAGCCCAAGCCAAGACTCCTCCTTTAGGCCGCAATATCCTAGCCACACTACTCATGGGCGCAAGTTACTAGGACCCCCCGTCTACTACATTGCACAACTCTTCAAAGGGAAGTCATCCATACCTTCTGCAACCATAAAAGGGAAGCCATCCATTCATTGAGCAAGCTACATCAAGGGGAGAGCACAAGGCCGCAACTTATAGAGGGGGATACTTCATGAAGGCCTCAAGTTTTAGAGAAGGACGTGACGTTGGCGACTACATCCTGTCAGATATCATCTGACCTGAGTTGATTGACAGAGACAACTGCCGCTACACAAACTGAGATTCTCTAAAATTTTTATTATTATATTTGTGTAGTTGTATATCTCTGTAGGGGAAACTTTACCATTGATACATGTTTTGGGGTCTTGTCTAGTGGGTGCTAGACAAGAGGGACTTGGCTAGTTGGGACTAGCCAATAGAAAGCTTATACTAGGATTAATTTTGTTGAACACGGTGAGTGAGGTACTGAGAACCTAGTGAGTGTAGAGACGTTGGTTCTCTAGCTATTAGGGTTGTACCTGTTACATTATTAATCTAGTATCTGCTTTGGAGGCTGGACGTAGGTCGTGCTGACGACCAAACCAGGGTAAATCTACTGTGCATCTGTGTTTGATTATGATTTACACTGCATGTGATTATAACAGCATGTGATTGCTCGTGGGTTGCACGAGAATTTTTATTAGCCTATTCACCCTCCTCTTGGCTTGATCCAGATCCAACAAGTGGTATCAAAGCAGGTTAGAGGATATAGGCTAGATTGACCATGAATTCTATTGATTGTGCTTTTGCTGAAGGTCAGTTCATATCACGTTCCCAAAAATTTAATGGTGCTGATTATGCTTATTGGAAATCTAGAATGAAAATTTATTTAGTGTCTTTTGATTATAAAGTGTGGAAAATTGTTGAAAATGGATATAAACCACCTGTGATTAAAATTGAAGACACTGAAATAATTAAACCTGAAGAAAAGTGGGATGATGCTGATTGGAGACTTTATTCTTATAATGGTAAAGCTATGAATGCTCTTATATGCTCTTTAGATAAGTCTGAGTTTAATCGTATCTCACATTGTACAACTATGCAGGAAATATGGCACACGCTGGAGGTGACACATGAGGGAACGTTAGAGGTGAAGGAGTCTAGAATTGCCTTGCTGAGCACAGAATACGAGAGCTTCCGCATGCTTCCATCAGAATCCATATCAGAAATGTTTACGAGGTTCACGGACATCGTCTACAAGTCTAGCTCCCTTGGTAAGCCATACTCTAGCCTTGAGCAGGTTAGAAAATCTTAAGGGCGCTGCCAAGCTTGTTCAGGCCTAAAGTCACTGCCATTCAAGAAGCGAAAGATCTATAACAGATGAGAGTGGAGGACTTGATAGGCAACTTAATGTTCCACGAGCTTGAGTTGTAGAATATATTGGTTAGAGAGAAACTAGAGGTGAATGAAAAAGCTCCAAAACCACTAGCTCTTCAAGCTAGCGAAGGTGATGATGATGATGAGAAGATAGCTTTGATGGTCAGAGGCTTCAGAAGATACATCAAGACTCCTCAAGGAAGAGCTGACATGCAACAAAGGTTTAATCGTTCTAACCAATATAATCCTTCTAGAAATTCATTTGAACAGACTTCTATTAATAAAGTTAAATGGTTTAAATGTAAAAAGCTGGGACACATTATAAAGGAGTGCCCGCAAGAAACAGCTAAGGTTGCAGAGAAGAAAGGAAAAGCTGTGGTGCGAACGTGGGACATGGACAGAGAAGATGAGAACGAGGAGCATGAAGCCCACTCTTCCCTCTGCTTGATGGCTAAAGATGATGAGGTAAAATCTGGTAGTAAAGCTGAACTTCTAATTATTTGTAAAGCCATGCAAGATAAAATTGTAGAGCTAGAATCCACATTAGAAGAGTATAAAATTCCAACGATGAAATGCAACAAGACACTTATAACATTTCATTAGAAATTAAGGAACTAAAGGAAAAAAATTGTTTCATGTGATTCTACCATTGTTTTTTTTGGAAAAAGAGAATTATAGTTAGCATGAAAAATCTGAATGCCTTTCTTGTCCTACTTTGTTGAATAATATTAGCATGTAAGCAAAATGTGAGTAAGCTAGAAGCTGAAATTGAATTGCTTAATGAAAAGATTTGCATGCTAAATGATGAACTTAAAAGGAAAACAATTGCGGAAAAGGACAATAAGAAGGCATTTATAAGTAAATGCACTTTGATTTTGAATGAGAATGCTTTAGTGAAATCCAAAATCACTTGTCTAGAATTTTCATTAAAGAAATTTTCTATGGGAAAACAATCGTTGGATGCTATTCTAGAAAATCAACTTTATGGCAATAATAGACGTTGACTTGGATTTGGTTCTAAAAATGTTGAAAAGCCCAATTATAAGAAAGTTCACAATGTGCTCACAAAAGTTAAAAACATATATGCAAAGTACTTTACTTGTGCTAGTGTTGGTCATACATCTTATTATTGTAAGTTTAGGAACACGAATATGAAATTCATGCAAATATGGGTTCCTAAATCTTTAATGACTAACATGAGTGGACGTTGTTGGATTCCAAGGTCACACATAACATCTACCGTGTAGGTAAGATGGAGATTTGGCGAGGAACTATGGATTGAACGCTTCATTATTTAGGTCCTTAGCCAAACGACGACGCGAAGGTATATTTTTCTACTTTGCACTTAATACATACCTTTATAGCATTTTTTTGTTTTGTGTACTTGACTTATCTTTTTGTGTGTGCTAATTTGTTTGCTTTCTAGCTTGTTTCGTTCATTATAAATGAAAAATAAAAAAAATGAAAAAGTCAAAAAGAAAAAAAAATGGAGCTTAATGTATACCATTTCTTTTGAATCATTCAAGTGATATTAATGAATGATAATCATATCCATGTAGAAATTGATGTAATATAGTTATGGCTAAATGTGCATGTTTGATTTTATAAATAGCCATGACATGTTCAATGATTAGAATAATTTGATTTCTACACCTACACATTCACTTCCACGAATATTAAATATTGTTGTGCATTTGGAGACATCTTTTATGAAATATTGGAAAGTGAAAGTAGGATGAAAAATAACTGAAAATCTAAGGGATATGATGTGTCTTGCAATGGATAAAAATTTGAGCACAATAGAATTGAATAGGAATTTTTTTTGAAAAATAATAAAAATAGCTCCGTATGAAAAATGGATACAATCCTTGGCAAGAACATTACCCACGAGTATCCAACATATGCTTTACGGGTAATCTTTAGCGTTGGTGTTATACTCGTCAAGCAATGCCACCCCCACATCTAAGAGTCCTTATAGGCTATGTTTTTGGGATGTGGTATCTTGAACTCATTTTTAATGAGATGAGGAAAATCAATCCTAGGTGATTTCATGTTTAATGAAAAATGTGGATTGGTTTCGGTTGAATTTCTTAAAAGTTCTCCTTATGTGCATCAATGTTTAATCATCACATTTACATGAAGGTGTTGAAGTATTTGTTATAATTTTCATTGAATTTGAAGTGCTTATTCTATGAATGTCTACAAGCAAGTGCTAGTTGTAATTTATAATACTCTTTAGTTTGCATGTGGTATGAAACTTGACTTCATTATACACTTTTGATGATAACATAAGGGGAGGAAAGAATTGAAAAGATTTGAATTTGTGCATTAAAGCTTACATGTTACATATATGAATATTGGTTTAGGGGGGAGCATTAATAAACAATGAAAATGTGCTTATTGAACATATGAATATTGGCTCAAGGGGGAGCATGAATAAAGGGGGACCATGCATACATGTTTGAATGCTTGAACAACATTGTAGCATGCTTGTATGTTTGCACATCATTGCCATACCTGTATGTTTGAATGCTTGAACATCATTGTAGCATGCTTGTATGTTGGCACATAATTGGCATACTTGTTGCATATTGCATACATCCTCAATCTTCACACTTCACACACACATGTCACGATGATATTATGTGAATCGTTATTGCTCAAATCTTATATTAGTTTGTCATCATCAAAAGGGGGAGATTGTTGGATACAACGTGTTGTTGGATACAATGATCGATGACTTCGTGTTTGATGATAACAAACGTGTGTGAATGATTTAATGTGTGTGCTAAGTGTTTTCAGGAATGGCACTCTCGCGAATACTCAAAGAGAGACTAAGTAAAAGTGATGGAGAATGTGACATGCATTAGCAAAGTGGACTAAGTCAAAGATGGAGAATATGGCTACAAAAATTAGACTAAGTCAAAGATGGAAAGATAATGAGGAAATCAATTAAAATCCATATTTGAAATGATTCAAATCTATTGGTGCCATATTCAAATCCTAATGCCATGCAAATTGAAGACTTGGTCAAAGATGGAGAGATATGGAGAATCTCATGAAAATCAAAGGTGATTAAATGAGATCCAATTCAAATCCTATAGCTACTCAAATTCAATTCCATAGCCATCCATATTCAAACTCCATATCCAAAGAGATTCATTCAAATCCTAATCAATTTAGGATTCCTTCCAATCTCCATCAATTATGGGATTCTAATTGATTCTATCATATCCCATCCTCTCCTATATAAAACTATATTCCAATAGAGAGATTTTGAGAGAAAGAGAGAGAGAAACCAAAACAAAGGGGGGAAAATTCGACCAACATCTAGGGGGAGGCCGCAAGTTTTTAATGCCATTGCTCCTACATTGGTCAACATGGTAAGCCCGATTCTCCATTGCCTAAAGGCCATCATCTCCTTCCCTTCTCCATAGCAAAAGCTCTCCCAGCCTCTCCTTGGCTGCAGTACCAAAACTCCTTGCATAACTTGCCAAGTCTCCATTGCCAAAGGTCCTCGCATAGCTCCATACATATTGCGCAACCTCCCACATCCAAGGCCAAAAGCATCAAAGCTCCATCTCTTCTACCTATTACGCAAGCCCAAGCCAAGACTCCTCCTTTAGGCCGCAATATCCTAGCCACACTACTCATCGCCGCAAGTTACTAGGAGCCCCTCCCATCTACTACATTGCACAACTCTTCAAAGGGAAGGCATCCATACCTTGCACAACCACAAAAGGGAAGCCATCCATTCATTGCACAAGCTACATCAAGGGGAGAGCATAAGGCCGCAACTTCTAGAGGGGGATACGTCATCAATGCCACAAGTTTCAGAGGAGGACGTGCCGTTGGCGACTACATTCTGTTAGATACGATCTGACCTGAGCTGATTGACAGAGACGACTGCCGCTACACAAACTGAGATTCTCTAAACTCTTTATTATTATATTTGTGTAGTTGTATAGATCTCTGTTGGGGAACCTTTACCATTGATACATGTTTTGGGGTCTTGTCTAGTGGGTGCTAGACAAGAGGGACTTGGCTAGTTGGGACTAGCATTAGAAAGCTTATACTAGGATTAATTTTGTTAAACACGGTGAGTGGGGTACTGAGAGCCTGGTGACTGTAGAGACGTTGGTTCTCTAGCTATTAGGGTTATACCTGTTACATTATTAATCTAGTATCTGCTTTTGGGGCTGGACGTAGGTCGTGGTGACGACTGAACCAGGGTAAATCTGTTGTGCATATGTGTTTGATTATTATTTACCCCGCATGTGATTATAAATGCATGTGATTGCTCGTGGGTTGCACGAGAATTTTTATTAGCCTATTCACCCCTAGGCTTAGATCCAGATCCAACAATCCCAACACTTGGTATCAGAGCGAGGGTTATAGATGTCATCAACTGATCGATTCCCCAAAGGACAATCTTCCACCTGACCACCACTTCTCAACGGATCAAATTATGGATCCTGGAAGAATTGGATGTGAATGTACATTCTCTCTATCGCCTATGAGCTATGGAAGATAGTGGAGAATCCTTATGAAGCACCCACACGTGTGGAAGAAAAGTGGACCAATAAGAAGACGGACAAAGTATCTCTAAATGCCAAGGCGGTGTCTATTTTATATTGCGGTCTTTACACAACAGAGTACAACCGCATCTCCATGGCTACCTCTGCGCACCAAATGTGGAAAATCCTTGAGGTAACACATGAAGGTAACCAAAAAGTTAAATTGTCAAAATCTTCTCTTTATGTTGGCATGTATGAACAATTTATGATGGAGAAAGGTGAGAACATAACAGAGATGTACACGAGATTTATGGAGATCGTTAACACACTTGCGGGATTGGGAAAGAAGTCCACACAAGAGGATCACGTATACAAGATCCTTAGATCCCTCACTCCCGAATGGCAATCCAAAGCTTCGACCATTAAAGAAGGCAACGACACTTCAAAGCTAACCATGGAGGAGCTCATCGGAAATCTAATGGCGTATGAACTCCAACTACAAGAGAGAAAGACCAAGGAACACGGTGAAAAGAAGAAGAACCTTGCATTCAAAGCCACATCGGATATGGAGGAGTCTGATGATGGAGTCAATGATGAGATGGAGAAACAAATGGCACTCATCTCCAAAGGATTCAAGAAAAATCCTAAATGCACATAAGTCCTACGACCGTATGTTCAATTCCACTAATGATGTTATTTGTTATGAATGTAATAGACCAGGTCACATGAAGAAGGAGTGTCCTCTAAAGAAAAACAGAGATAATAGAACGAATTCGTACATGGGCAAAAGACCAAACAGAAAAGCATTTGCGCCTTGGGATAAAAGTAATGATGAAGAGGATTCCAGTAGCTCATCATCATCAGTTAATGAAGGAGAAGCAAGCAAAAGGAATGCGAAATCCTATATGTGCTTCATGGCACGAGGAGACTCCAAGGTAAATTCTAACCCTAACTCTTGTGATATCGATAGTAGCGATGATGAGAAACTTGATTATGAGGAGGAATTCCATAAAATTTATGCTTTATATGAGGTCCAACTCAAAGAACTTTTAACTCTAAAAAAGATGCATAAATCTTGTGGTTCTAATTCTACTAATCAAGAGCTAGAAAAGATTAAGGAAGAAAACCTAAAATTGATTAGCAATAATAAGGATTTAATTGAAAAGAATAGGTTGCTCAATGTAGAACTCAAAGACCTAAGAAATAGGTTTGCGGACTTAGAAAAGAACATGGCCGCCATTAAGGCAAAGCATGATGACTTGGTTAATAATGTTGCTAGGTTCAATAAAGGTAAAGAAAAATTAGATAGATTGATTAGTTCACAAAGACCCCAATCTAGCAAACATGGCTTAGGCTATAATATGAAAAATCAAAATGCTAGGAATTCTCATCATCAAGCTAGACTTCCTAAAACTGAAAATGGATATGTCAAAATTTGGATTCCCAAAATTGGAACCGTCCAATTGAAAGACAATTACATTTCTAGTTTTATGAACAATGTTCATTTTTGTAGGGATTATAGATTTATTTATGGGAAATCTCAACTCAACTGGGTTTGGTTCCCTCTTGGTTGATGTTTATATTATTATTTGACTAATCCCACGGACCCACAAAGAAAGTGTACCAAAATTATATATTTGATTTTCAGGTAACAAAATTATTAGGGATTAGTAGAAGATCTCCAAATGAATCTCAAGTTACATGCATGAATTAAGGGGGAGACCCAACTGCAATGAAGCAAACTTTGAGGGGGAGCCTATGAAATTTTTTCTTCACTTGGTATGTATACTATTATATTTTTTTTATGATGACAAGGGGGAGAAAAAGTGACAAGCAAGCAAAAACATGAATGAATAATAACCGCATCTAAGCAGAGTGAGTAAGTACACTTACTCATTCTTTTTATATTATTCATATGTTTTTTCATTTGGGTGTCATCATCAAAAAGGGGGAGAGTGATGGGAAATCTAGTCCCACCCCAAAGTGGTTTTGATGATGATCAGACCAAATGTTGTTATGTACTAATCACATTATCTAAATGTGTAGGTTGTGCAATCAAATTGATAAATGCTCAAAGCATACTCCGAGAAGAAAAAGCTCAACCACACTTATAGAAGATGAAGATGAATTTAGCTCGCATTCCACGTCAAGCACAAACTGAGCTCAAAGATGAAGCTCAAAGAACGTGCTCAAACTTAAGCTAAAAAGGAGCTCAAATTCAAGTGAAGCATATTTCATCTACATCAAGATCTTCATGTCTTCAAAGTCTTCATCAAGTCTAGTGTGCGAGTTGTCTTTTTCTTCGGACTATGTTAAAGCCAAGAAGAATTTGCGCACACTCACAAAATGATTTTTGAAAATTGTTTTAAACTCATTTTAAACTTATTTGACAGCATATTTTCTTGAGAGCTATGTTTCATAACTTGTAGTCAACTACAAACACCAGTAGTTCACTACCCTGATTTCTGCCTTCTCCCTGAAAAATATACCATGTGAGTCGACTACCAAAGTTAGGGAGTCGACTACCTGCTGTAGCAGGGTTTTCTTTGAAAACTCCCTTGGGAGTCGACTACATCCCTTGGGAGTCAACTACCAGCTATACGCTTTGACTTCCTTGATTTCTTCTCCCATTTATTATTTGCCTGATTTTTGGGCTGAAGTCAAATTTGAATTCTCCTTTGGCTTTATAAATAGAGACCCTGTGCGAACATTTTCCTCACCAATCTATCATTCTTGAGCCAAGCTAAAACTCTCTCAAATTCTCAAAAGTTCTCAGCGCTCTCAATGTTTGTTGTAGCCAAAAATGGGTTTCCAATTTCTGATCGTATTGCTTTTATTCTTTTCTTTTTAAGATAATAATAATAATTATTTGGCTATTACAAATTGGTTTTCAAAATCCTATCTTTGATTTTTAATATTCTTAAAGGATTTTTTGAAACGACAAGATTCTAGATCACATTGAATTCCTTCATATTCTTTGTGTGATCTAAGATTGATTTACAATTCTTTTAGCCACGTTAACCACAATTGCAAATTTATCTTGGCTATAGAATTATTGGGTGTAAACCAATCTCCATTAATCTATTGTGGTGAATTGGATTAGTTTTTATTTGTGGTCCCTTGGAGATAAGGGTGTTGGAAATCCTTGTTGTGGGCAAGGTGTTTGTAAAAGTCCTCGGTTTGTGAGGTAAGGGAAACTCCTCATTGGAGGTGAGGTAGTTTGTACTATTTACCGAAAATAGTGGATTAAAGCTCGACAGAGATTTGGGGACTGGACGTATCCAGGTTGTGGGGAACCATGATAAAAATCTGTGTAATTGTAACTGTCATTTATTTACTTGCAATTTATTATTTTCGCTGTACTTATTTCATTGATGTAAGTATTTGTTTATTAAGATTAATAATAGGTAATTATATATTAATCTTAGGGAGAATTCTAGAGTTAAACTCTTAATTTGCGAAAACACTATTTACCCCCTCTAGTGTTCTCTTTTCCATCTCAGGATCCCAACAACATGCTCAATGACAACTGGACTACGCCAAATCCCGCGGGTCAAGTCAAGTGTAGGGTCAATTACGTGTACTATCTATTTACATTTAAGTTCCATCAGTCGTTCAGTCATTCTTGTTCAATTACATCATATCTGTTGCGGGGTAGAACTCGTGTACAATGAATTTGTATTAATGGGAACCAAGGGCATGATGGTTAAGATGAAATGATGATTAGGATGAGGATTAGGGTAGGCTATTTGACAGGTGATTAGTGTGGTGATGAGGCTAAGCACGTTAAGAAGGCCGACCACGGTGTTGATTCCGTAAAGACTTTACCAAAGGGCCGCACTGCCGGAGGCGGGAGTGAACGCGATCGGTGCTAACGAGCACACCTGCACAAGTAGCAGCTCGTCAAAAAAGCCGAGTTAGGGTCCAACCCTCAGCCTCTCCGATGCCTAAGTTAGTAATAGGACTTAAAGCGGGGGCAAGGCACGCAGGTCGAACTAAGAGTGAGTCGATCGTACATGACGAGCTATCAGTTGTGGAAGAACAAAGATATGGAAGACCTTTGCTCTTGTGTATAAGTAATGAGATTTGGGATTAATTTGCCAACCCCTTCTCCGTTGGAGGCGAAGGGGTATTTATACCTGATGGAGGCAGTTAGGTGAGGCTGATCTGGCGTGCTGACTCGACGTGCTGAGCTGGTCCAATTGTCAGCGGAATCTTTGGACAAGGATGTCAGGATCGGGGGTGTCAGCCATGCTTTTGTCAGACGGTGCAACGTCCATGGGTGCTTTTGTCAGGATGTCAGGGCCGAAAGCACCAAGTGTCAGGGGGCGCAGCGGCCAGGAGGTGCTTTGTCAGATGGTCAGGCGGCGAATGTGTCAGTAGCGTCCTTGTACTAGGTTGTTTGTTGTGTTCGATGTGCCAAAGAGTCGTCGGAGTGCATCCGATGCGCATGGCTACCGATGGGTCGCTGGGTTGCCCCTGACTAAGGACGAGTGGTCTGGTCGTACACCTTGCACGCTGTTCCCAACGAGCTGGGGGGAAGAACATGCACACGTACAGCTGGGACCGTGGCAGAGTGCGCCCTCATCACCGGTCGAGGTGGAGTGTGCCTTTCCCCGGGTCGTATCGGGCTTTAGGGTCGACAGGCACCCTGCTAGCATGGGAAAATAAGAGAGCGGCCTCTGAAGTTGGCGAGAGGAGCGTCCTGTCGCTGGTCCAGCTGTCCTTCGTGGACGGGCGAGCCGGCGGGGTATCCGACAGACTGGGTTGGAAGGTCAGGCTATCACGATCTTCAGGTCGTAATAATTGCCCTTGGCATTCGAGTTCGAGGTGGAAGCCCGGCTCGGCTCGGATGACGTATCACCTCCCCTTAATGGAAAAGGCGGTTCAGATTTTGTTCCGTGCTAGGAAGCGGCGATTGTAGTCTCGGGGTTCCCGCCCTGCCTGCCATTATCATGATTTGAAAGGGCGTGGAAAATCTAAGCGTCTCTGATACTGAGCAGGTGACCCGTGGCTGAAGCGACTGTCAAGTTAGCCGAGGCATCAGAGGTGCTCCGATGGGCGCCGCGTGGCGACGCATCGACGGTCAGGATGGCCTGGGGTTTGCTATAAGTATGGGAAGGAGAGGACCGATCGAACGTTTCCCCCAATTTCAGCTTCACTTCGCACTTTCCAGTCTCCGGTCACTGCTCACCGACGTTGCCGCCATTGTCCTTGTCGGGGATCTGCTTCCGGTCGTCTCCTTAGCTCGACGGCTCGGCTAGGTAATTTCCTGATTCTTCTATCGATGGCTTCTTATTTTGAGTGCGGAGGTGGTACTGGGGTTAGGAAGGAGGAGTTCACGGAAGAGGAGATGGGGCAAAGGAGGGCCCGAATGGGCACACCAAGGTCGATCGTAGCTATCCAGTGTAGGTCGGACCGGGTTAACTTTTGGGAGATTCGCGTGCGGTTTGCCCGTCTGCCCTATGAAGTGCGGCTGCCCGGGCCCGACGAGAGGGTATGTTGGCCTGGCGATAACGAAGTTGGAGTCTATGTTTGGTCCTTCGAACTAGGGCTTCGCTTCCCAATCCATCCTCACCTTCTCCACCTTCTGAATTTCCTGTAGCTGCTGATCTTCGCGCTGGTGCCCAGCTCCTTTGGTTTGATGGTTGGATTCATCGTCCTAAATCTCTCCAGCTCCCTGAGTTCATCCCTAGCACTGTTCCAGTATTTCTGTGGAGTGAGGAATTGGGGTACGTACTACTGCGTCTATGCAAGGAGGGGACGAGAACTCATTGTCGGTATTGACAGGCATACATCTGGCGAATGCCTGGATTTTGGTGGAGCTACCTGAGGCGGACCGTCGACTGGAGGGCTTGACGCAGGATGACCGGCTCGCCCAGGAATTTTGGCCCAAAGGTACTTTGATTCTGACGAGCCCTCATGTAGGCTTACCTTGATCTCTCTTTCCTTTGCAGGTGAGGACGCGATGCTTTCGCGTGAGGAAATGCTGAGGGCAGCCAGAGTGAGGGTTGCGAAAAAGGCCGACCCTCTGGACAAGGGCAAGGGAGTGATGGGCAAGGAAGGGCCAGCAAAGGGGTGGCCCAAAAGCGGAGCGCCGAGGTTCCAATTGTGGAAGAGGCGAACAGGAGGTGACAGAGGTCCGAACCGAGTGCTCCTCCTCCCCGAACTGGCGTGGTCGTGCCAGGGGGTTCGTCCGATCCGGAGGCTGTCAGTACGATCTCTCTGCAGATCCCGACCTCGGATAAGCCCCGCAGGCCCCCTCCCGTCGAGAAGTGGCCCTACGGAGTTCCCCTGTGGGAGGCGGGAAGAGAGGCACACCCGAGTTACGAGAGGGCGCTCGCCCACTTCAAGTTGACGAGGGCTGAGGCTGAGGCCCTGCCGAGCGATGATCTTCACCGGCCGGTCTATTGGGTAGGCAGGGAGGAGTCCGTATTCGAGGATGTCGGGGTGGCGGCCCGTCTGGCAGAATACTGCATGCTGCCGCGGGATCGTGAGTTCTTGACCAACGTGGGCTCGGAGTGGTTGTGCGATACCGCGATATGGCACACTATGCAGGTAGGTCGAACTTCTTACTTTGCTTTCGGAGTCTTCTATTCTTACGTTCTGACTGCTTCGGATCCTTTGGTAGGCGATGGCAGCAGCGGTGGTCTTGCAGCGCCACACCCCGGTGGCCGCGATCGAGGCTTCCCGAGATAAGGTGAAGGTCGAACTTCGAGAGGTGCGGAGCCAATTCCGAGAGAGGGATGCGGATCTGGATCGGGTCATTAGGCTCCGTGACCTTGAGGTGGCACGGGCTGAGTTTTTAGAAGCGCAGGGGGCTAGGCTCGCCCGCCAGCTGGAGGAAGAAGAGGGCAGCAGGGTCTTGCTCGCCCGTCGGCTTGAGGAAGAAAAGGGGTGGGAGGCCTTGCTCGCCCGTCAGCTTGAGGAAGAAAAGGGGCGGGGGGCCTGGTGCCTCGTCTCAAATGATGTGAGCACTACTCCCAAGTGCATGAGATCGAACAAGTAATATCCTGGTGAGTCCAGGTATCGAATGTAGGAAGATATATGCCCATAAGGCAATTTATCTTGATTATACGTCTTGTTCATACCGTATATGGTACGTATTATTCTAAGTATAATCAGATTTGTATTAATATACTTGGATAATATCCATAGACTTATAGTTAGGTCCTTACATATCTAGATGAGATCTCGATTATGAGTAAGTAAGTGACCGAATAGAAACGTAAGTCTTAAACGGTTCGTGATCATAGGTGTGTCGAGAACTGGATATCGACACATCGGATAGATCACTGTGTCTTCGTCTTACCTTCGGGTAATGATGATCTCATAGTCATTCGACTTGGCGAAGTTGGAGACGAGACACAGGTGCTCATTAGAGAATGAGTTCACTGAACGACCAAGTTAGAGTTATTAAATGGTTAACCTTAATGATCTGCCTTTAATAACTCTAGGGTGATGATAGGTTAGTTGATCCTTAAGACCTGAAGTCATCTGTACCAACCTATGAGCGAACGGTGTAGCTTAGACCCATGATCTAGCTTCGAGGACCAGTCCTGATGAAAGATCTTAGGTTGGGTTGCACCTGAAGCTCTCAAGGTGAGTAAATGACTAAGATGGGATTCGTCACTCCCATTAAAGGGAAGTTAGTGTTATATGCTCAGTACGGTCTTTATGTTAATCCTCGGCCGGGGTACGTTGCAAGTAGTACAACGTGTATACAATAAAGACCGCCGTATACTGACCAATGTTGTCTAATAGGGTTGACAGTAAACCATACCCTAGGCCAACAATAACACAGTCTTGACGAAGGGATTTTAGCTAACGGAATTCATCACTGACACAGCCAATGCAAACCCTATGATACTTTTGTCAAAGGGTCGATCACGTTATGATGACTCTGAAACAGGGACGACAGCTACTGCTCGTAGTGTCCATCGTCTAGGGGTTTCGAGCCCCAACCTGTAGTAAGGTCAGGCTGTAGGGTCTCACACCGAGTAGTGCTCGTTTCTTAGTAATAGGAATATAGAATAGAGAGAAATGTCATTTGATGATATTCACAAGTTAAGTTGTGAAAGTTAGTCGCATTAGCAATAGGGACACAACGTTGCATTAGATGCTAACTTTGACTAAACGTGTTGTAAATTAGTTACAACGAATTTAGTAGGAACAAACTTGTTGGAAAGGGTTACCTGGATGACGGGATCGTCCCGGTCTAAACACAGGTTCAAATCGCGTCCAAATCGGAGCTCAAACGAGTCCAGAAACGCAGAAAGAGTTCAAGGGGAAGTGGGTTGGACAAACTGGGCCAAAAGGCCCATGTGCAAAGGCAAACGGGCGACGCCCGCTGGCTGCAACGGGTGCACACCCGTTGCACAGCGGGCGTGGCCCGCTGCAGCAGCGGGCGGGCGCCCGCTGATGCAGCGGGCCAGCGCCCGCCCTTGCCCCCTTGGGCGGGCGCGCCCGCTAAGTCTAGCGGGCGCGCCCGCAACTTAAGTCAAATTAGGGTTTTTGAAAACCCTAATGACGGCTACGAATTTTGTGAAAATTGCTAAACTTTGAGCAATTGTTTGAGGGGTCAAACGAAGTCGAAATTCGTCACCGTCAGTTCCTACGCGTTCACCATTCCAAGCTTTTCTGATTGATAGCTAGTTTGGTGTCTGAAGTTTAGTATGTGATCACTCCTTATTTTACACCTTTTTTCCGCATGTTTGCATGCCATTTAGATCGCCCAAATCACGTCTTTTACGATTTATCGACGATATTGCGATGCTTTTCACGTTTTGTTGTTTTTGTCGCATTTCAGGTGATTTGGCGTGATTTGGAGTGATCTCGAGATACGCTTACGCTAGACGGCCACCAATGACCTCCCCGAGGAGTATTTTGCTGTTGGAGAGGAGCGGAAGAAGAATGGACGCCGCAGGAGCGACGGGAAGGCCAAATTAAGCAGTTTGGGCATTTTTTGTGTTCCACTCGGCCGAGTGGATGAGCCACTCGGCCGACCAGCGAGACACCGCTCGGCCGACCCGTTCAGACACGTTTTCCATGTGTACTCGGCCGAGCGACGGAGACCACATCGGCCGAGTGACTATACCACGTCCGCCCGAGTGGCGCCCAGACGAAGGCCCTCAAAAGTATCGAAGTTACTGTTTTTCGGCCACCTGAGCTTCAGAAGACCCACTCGGCCGAGTGGTAAATCCGTCCGCCCGAGTGAAGTAAAGCCATCGGCCGAGTGACGACAACTCACTCGGCCGAGCCACCTCCGAACTGAAGACCCCTGAAAGCCCCGACTTACTGGAAAATTACAGGGTTTTCACTCGGCCGAGCGACTTTTGTCACTCGGCCGAGTGCGATGCGCTGCCTGTAGCGAAATCTGCGGAAAACAGGCTGTGTAGGGGCGTTTTGGTCAAGATTTTTGGACGATTTTTGGGGCTATTTAAGCCCTATTTTTACCCTAGTTTGGAGAGCCACCTCTCAGATTTTTTGCAGCTTTTTGAGTCTACTTTTTAGCTTTATTAATTGTGATTGGAGAAGAGAAAAACTTGGATTTTTGTTGGGTTGATTGAAGATCTACATTGGTTTGCACTTCTCTTCCCCAAAAACTCTATTTTTATTGTTTATATCATTGTTGTGATGAATTCCATTGTCTATTTCATTGCTAATTATTGTGCTATTGCTATGATTAGTGAGTAGTCTCCACGTCTTGGGGCGTGGGGATGAACCCTACAAGCCCAATTTCGTATTTGTGTTGAATTGGTAGAAATTGAGCTAGGATTGTTATTAGGGATTAGATTGGGATCGAATTACTACGGATAGCTAGGTATTCACATCAATTGGGATTTGCAAGAGATTGGATCCCAATTCGATAGGAAGCCCTAGAAATCCGAATTGGGTTGGAGTCGGATTTTCGAAGTATCGGTTTGCAAGAGATTGGACCGATGCTAGGATCTCCGGTTGCAATTCCGTGCCGATACCCGTTTGCAAGAGATTGGACGGGTAGGAACTATCCTAATCTAGATTGTGGACCGAGTTTGCAAGAGATTGGGCTCGGTGCGTAATTGGACGATGATGTTGATCCTAATGCTAGCTTCCCTAGGCTAGGGTTTGCAAGAGATTGGACCCAAACCTAGGATAGCTATAGACCGGCAACAGCGCGAGAGCGTGAGCTTGGTTCCACATTTAGTTGCAACTAGTTCATCCAAATTCTCATCCTAGCGATTTCGATACCAGCGAACCACATTTGTGAAATACGGTGAGTAGTGGGGATTCCCCATTCCCTAGGCGTTCTCTATTTGATTTGATATTTCGCACTTTTGTCTGACGATTGTGACAGGATCGCCCAAGGCAATTATCCCTCTAAATAGCCAGGTTGATTAGGAGCAAGCACGGTCATTCGTCCTCCCTGTGTTCGATACCCGCTCGCCGCTATACCGTGCGCTTGCGGTAAAACTACAACCGTCGCCTCGGGACGTGTACGCCGGGGCGCGATCAAGTTTTTGGCGCCGTTGCCGGGGATGAGAGCTTACCTATTGACGACACATTTGTTGATGAGAGGCTGTATGCGGTAAGGGCCGAGGAAGTACCTTGGTATGCGGACTTCGTCAACTACTTGGCGTGCGGAATCAAACCGCATGGGATGTCCACGCAACAAAAGAGGAGATTTATGCATGAGGTCCGTAGCTATTTTTGGGAAGATCCTTACCTTTTCAAGATATGCAAAGATAATGTCATTCGTAGGTGTGTTCCTAAAGAGGAGGCAACGTCTATCATTTTGCATTGCCACGGTCTACCATGCGGGGGACATCATGCCGCCTCTAAAACTACCGCTAAGATCTTGCAGAGCGGATTCTTCTGGCCCACAATGTTTAAAGACACTCACGCTTTTGTGAAGGATTGCGATAGATGTCAACAGACCGGGAATATCTCCAAGCGCAATGAGATGCCGATGAGACCCATCCAGGAGATTGAGCTTTTTGATTGTTGGGGAGTAGACTTCATGGGGCCTTTTCCGTCGAGCAATGGCAACAAGTACATCCTATTGGCCGTTGACTATGTCTCCAAATGGGTTGAAGCTATTGCCACCCCTACTAATGATGCTAGGGTCGTCTCCAAATTCTTCAAGCAAAATATCTTTCCGCGCTTTGGAGTGCCGCGTACCTTGATAAGCGACGGGGGAAGCCACTTCATAGAGAACAAGTTTGAAGCCATGCTAAAGAAGTACGGGGTAAATCATAGAGTTGGAATGGCTTATCACCCCCTGTTGGGGTTTTGGCGGACCCCCAGAGCTCGGATCCGTATCCGTCCTAAGTCGGACGGACCACGGAGGCAAAAAATGCAGCGGAAAAACAGAAATCTAGAATTTCTACTCTAGCTAAACATTTTAGCTAGGCTCTGGGGAGCCAGAACCCAGCCCGATCTATGCCGACTTGGAGTGGGTCTGACCACTCCAAGAAGGATCTACACTAAGCGACTAATTAAAAGTACGCTAAAAACGCTTAACCACATACCCGGAATCTTGGCCCTGGAGCAGGCAAGATGTACCGCACCGTCTTGAGAAGCTCCTCGTAGCCGAGCCGCGTTGACCCGATCTCCCTGAGCCCCCTCGCACCCTCGCACCGATCCACCCGAGCCGCTTTCGCCTCCGAGCCGATCACACGCGGTAGAAAGTTTCACTTGAGAAGAAACCCGCGTCTTAGACGTCCGGATCAGATCCAAACCCCTTTCGTAGTCGTGCTAGGACTACTCCAGAGAATAGGAAATTAGAGAGAGAGATTTAGTCGCAGACCGAGCTTGCTCAATAATTTGGAGCTACCCGATCGTTGACTGGTGTGTATTTCAACGAGGAGAGTGCACCCCTATTTATATAGGGAGTGAGCACTCAACATCTCGTTGCGGGCAATGTGGGACAATTCCCATGAAGAGAAAAAAACAATTAAGCCATTTGGCTTAATTTTAATTTTAAAGTTAGCCTTTCACAAAGTCAAACTTTAACGAATTAATTCTCCTCATATACTAAACTTTAGACACCAAACAAGCTATCAATCAGAAGAGCTTGGAATGGTGAACGCGTAGGAACTGACGGTGACGAATTTCGACTTCGTTTGACCCCTCAAACAATTGCTCAAAGTTTAGCAATTTCTCAAAATTCGTAGCCGTCATTAGGGTTATTCAAAAAACCCTAATTGACTTAAGTTGCGGGCGCGCCCGCTAGACTTAGCGGGCGCGCCCGCCCAAGGGGGGAAGGGCGGGCCACCCGCCCGCTGCAAGCAGCGGGCGGGCGCCCGCTGCTGCAGCGGGCCGTGCCCGCTGCACGCAGCGGGCGCTGGCCCGCTGCACGCAGCGGGCGGCGCCCGCTGCACAAGCGGGCGCGGGCCCGCTGCACAAGCGGGCGCGGGCCCGCTGTGCAGCGGGCGCTGGCCCGCTGCGTGCAGCGGGCCGTGCCCGCTGCATCACCGGGCGCTGGCCCGCTGTGCAGCGGGCCACGCCCGCTAATGCAGCGGGCGCCCGCCCGCTGCACACAGCGGGTCATGCCCGCTGCTGCAGCGGGCCGCGCCCGTTTTGCCCTTGCACATGGGCCTCTTGGCCCGGTGGGTCTGACCCACTTCCCCTTGAACTCTTTCTGCGTTTCTGGGCTCGTTTGAGCTCCGATTTGGACACGGTTTGAACCTGTGTTTAGACCGGGACGATCCCGTCATCCAGGTAACCCTTTCCAACAAGTTTGTTCCTACAAAATTCGTCGTAACTAATTTACAACACGTTTAGTTAACGTTAGCATCTAATGCAACGTTGTGTCCCTATTGCTATTGCGACTAACTTTCACAACTCAACTTGTGAATATCATCAAATGATATTTCTCTCTATTCTATATTCCTATTACTAAGACACGAGTACTACTCGGTGTGAGACCCTACAGCCTGACCTTACTACAGGTTGGGGCTCGAAACCCCTAGACGACGGTCACTACGAGCAGTAGCTGTCGTCCCTGTTTCAGAGTCATCATAACGTGATCGACCCTTTGACAAAAGTATCATAGGGTTTGCATTGGCTGTGTCAGTGATGAATTCCGTTAGATAAAATCCCTTCGTCAAGACTGTGTTTGATGTTGGCCTAGGGTATGGTTTACTGTCAACCCTATCAGACAACATTGGTCAGTATACAGCGGTCTTTATTGTATACACGTTGTACTACTTGCAACGTACCCCGGCCGAGGATTAACATAAAGACCGTACTGAGCCTATAACACTAACTTCCCTTTAATGGAAGTGACGAATCCCATCTTAGTCACTTACTCACCTAGAGAGCTTCTGGTGCAACCCAACCTAAGATCTTTCATCAGGACTGGTCCTCGAAGCTAGATCATGGGTCTAAGCTACACCGTCCGTTCACAGGTTTATACAGTTGACTTCAGGTCTTAAGGATCAACTAACCTATCATCACCCTAGAGTTATTAAAGACAGATCATTAAAGTTTAACCATTTAATAACTCTAACTTGGTCATTCAGTGAACTCATTCTCCAATGAGCACCTGTGTCTCGTCTCCGACTTCAGCAAGTCGAATGACTATGAGATCATCATTACCCGAAGGTAAGACGAAGACACAGTGATCTATCCGATGTGTCGATATCCAGTTCTCGACACATCTATGATCACGAACCGTTTTAGACTTACGTTTCTGTTCGGTCTCTTACTTACTCATAATCGAGATCTCATCTAGATATGTAAGGACCTAACTCTAAGTCTATGGATATTATCTAAGTATATTAATACAAATGTTTTATACTTAGAATAATACGTACCATATACGGTATTGAACAAGACGTATAATCAAGATAAATTGCCTTATGGGCACATATCTTCCTACACCCCCAGACAAGCGGCCAAGTGAAAGTCTCAAATAGAGAAATCAAGCAAATTCTCGAGAAAACCGTAGATCGGTCTAGAAAGGATTGGTCAATGAAGTTAAACGATGCTCTATGGGCCTATCGCACGGCCTTTCGCACCCCCATCGGTACCACACCGTTCCGCCTAGTTTACGGGAAGGCTTGCCACTTGCCGGTAGAGTTGGAACACCGTGCATATTGGGCCATCAAGACCTTTAACTACGATTATAAGAGTGCGGCGGTGAGGCGACTCTTGGACATCAACGAACTTGATGAAATAAGGAGAGACGCCTATGAGAGCTCGAGAATTTACAAGGAAAGGACCAAGATTTTCCACGATGCCCGCATAACTGTCACGGACTTCAAGGTGGGAGACAAGGTCTTGCTCTACAATTCCCGACTCCGACTATTTCCCGGTAAGTTGAGGTCACGATGGTCGGGACCTTTCACCATTAAGCACATACAACCGGGAGGAGCTTTCGAGTTGGAAAGCAAGGATGGTACCACATTCAAAGTAAATGGTCAAAGGCTCAAGCACTATTCCGAGGGGATCCCGACGGGTGAAACCAATAGAGTATATTTGCTTAAAGAGCGGTCGCATGATCTCTCGGACCTCCTCGATGAGGTAATAGAGGAGGCGATTCCTCACTCAATTGGTGCCCTTTTTGATGAAGAATTTGATGAAGGCCCGGATTTAGGCCAAGATGAAAAGATTAAAGACGATTCCCCCGACTTCTCCGCTGATGAAGATGAAGGCGACGCTGATGTCGCGAGGATTCGAGAGCTCTGCAAGCTCTCGAAATTAAAGTCTCCAAAGAAAGCTCCGCCGGCACGGAAATCGGCACCGCCGGTCAAGCCGTTGGCCGGGGCAAATGCTAGCTTGGGGGAGCCTTCCCCCAACACTATTCGAGATAGGAGACCACCGCGGGAGAACGCTACGCCGCCACGTTCGAATCCAAGCGCGCTCCCCGGAAAGTTTGACGGGTGCATCCCGTATGCACCCAACATCCCGCATTGATTGAAAATTATAGGGGGTCGAGCTCACGACCTTAAACGAGCGCTTGTCGGGAGGCAACCCGACGGTTTTTGCTTTATTTTTACTTTTTCTTTATTTTTGTTTTAGAAATTTTTAGTGTTTTGAGTCGATCGCCAAAAATTTTGTGATAACGGGTCCCATTTTTCTTGACAGGAGAGGAGATAGGTAGATCCATCATGAGGAGGATGAACGAGTCGACGAGGAGCGCCCAAAGAAGGCGTTCGACGCTTAGGAGGAGCATGAAATCGACTGGAGGAAGAAAGACGGAGTTTAGAGCCCAAACGAAGATAAACATCAGAAATTAAGGCTCACTCGGCCGAGTATACTAGTCACTCGGCCGAGTCCATAAGTTCGTCCGGCCGAGCCGCTCACGAACGAGGGAAGTCTGCTGTACCCAACTCTCTGTCTATTTTTCTCATTTCATAAGAACTGCCACTCGGCCGAGTATATATATTCACTCGGCCGAGTAAATCGGATACCCTCCTAGGGCGAGTTATGCCGAGTAGCTTGAGTCACTCGGCCGAATGGACTTACTCCACTCGGCCGAGCCTGGCAAAGCCACTCGGCCGAAGCGATATCGGGGAGAAATTTTTATTTGCCTCGCTCGGCCGAGTGAGTAAAGTCACTCGGCCGAGTCGTAACTTTTTAATATAAAGCCGAGGGGGGGGCGCAGTTTTCGAAAACGAAAAAAAAACCCCTTCGCCCGCGCCCCCTCAGCTTTCCCTCGCCCGATCTCGCCTCGCCCAACAGCCACTCGCCCGCGCGCGTCGCCGCTCGGCCTGCCATCGCCGGCCGACCATCGCCGGACCCCGCCCGAGTCGCCGCCGGCAGCCCCGCCTCCGATCATCTCCGGTTCGCTTATTTTCACCGTTTTCTCCTCTCCTCGTGTATTTTTTGAGGATCCATGTGCTAAACGCCCCCCTAACCCAAATCAATTCCTATATCTATCCATTGCACCCCTATTGCTCCATACATTTTGATTATTACTCGCTGATATCGCTTTTTCACGCGCAGGCTGCTTATTGGAGCTTAGGGGAGGCCAGGGAAGCTTCTACGGGCTGCTCCGGACTTCGTGGAGGCGCGGACTTCGCACGCTTCCACTACTTAGCACTCGCGGCGTGTTCAGGTATACTCTTTCCATTCTTTTTGCACACGCCGCACTTTTCACTTTTCGGCGCGCGTTCAGGGCCGACATGCCGCCCCGGACACGACCGAGGTCGACGAGAGCTTCCGCCAAGCGGAAGCGATCGGACGAGGCCGGCCCTGCTCACGAGGTGGAGGACTCTCCTCCGCCTTCTCCCGCACACCCCGTCCACCCAGCACAGCCTGCAGGCTCCGCACACCCCGCACAGCCTGCAGCGCACCCACAGCCCGCACAGCCACTCCCCGCCGCTGCACAGCCACCACCACCGGCTCCACTGGTCGGGCCGCTCGGGATCACGTTCCGAGACGACGCACACCGCGCCGTCTTCGACCGTATCTCTCAGCGCTCAATCGTACCCTCCAGGTTTGCACACCTCGCTGACCTTGGACGCCTGGGGGTACTCGAGGGACTGCTCACGTTGTACGACAACGTGGGTTGGCGAGATTTTCTGCAGGTGTCGGCGGATACTTTTACCCGTCCGACACTTGAGGTTTTGAGTTCGATCGCCCGGACCGATGAGGGATGCTCATTCCGGTTCATGGATCGAGAGTGCCAGGTCACTCTCGATATGATGAGAGCGTTTTTCTCTTGGCCCGCAGTCCCCGGAGCCGATCGCGGTTATGGCCCCACCCATATCCCCCACCTTCTTTCGACGCCGGTGCCTTCTGGGCCCGGATTACAGGTCTTCACGCCGCCTTTGACCCTAGTAGGGCCAAGGCCTCGGCCATAGTCCACCCCTGCCTACGCATTGCCCAGCGCCTCATGGCGACTACCTTTTTGGCCAGATATGAGCCGGGCACGATGTCTACGCCGGAGCTTTACATGCTCTACGCGATGACCCGTCCCAGAGCTCTATCTAGGGATGGAGATGAGCTTGTCCCCGCCGTCGTGATCGATATCGCGGCATGGTACTTAGACCGCATCATTGTATCGGTGGGCGCTCGCTCACCGATATGCTGCGGCGGCCTGATTACCCTGCTGGCTCTTATGACCGGCGAGGACTTCCCCGACGACTTGCGACGCGTCCCGGGCCCCACCTCTTTGTCGATAGATGTTATGGCCCGGATGAAGATGCTGCGTCCGCATGGTGAGCGTCACTGGGTCTGGTTGCACGGCCCTTTCGGTGCCGACTACATGATTCTCCCGAGCCCTGCTCGGACCCAGATTGCACCGGCCCACGTTGACTGGCTCCCAGATATGGATGTCCTCATCCCCGCCGCCTACGTGCTCGAGGCCGAGGAGGCCGAGCAGGCCCACGCTGCCCACACTGCCCAGGCTGCCCCCGCAGACCCTGCTGCACGCCATGCCGAGCCTGCTGCCGACCCTGTCGCCCCTGTGGCCCCTCAGCCCACACCTGTCGTTTCTGCTGCTCCTGACACTTCTGTCCTCACCTCTGCCAGTGTCGAGAGTACTCTTGCTGAGCCCACTTCCACCACTGTCACCACTTCCGAGGCTGTCACCCCCACTCCCACTTCCGCCACTGGCCCCTTGTCTGTCGAGCCTCTTTCTTCTGCCTTCCCCGAGCGCCCGTCGACCATAGTCGAGTACGGAGAGCCCTCGTTCGTTTCGGTCGTGGAGACCATGGTTAGCATGATCTCCGCTGGGGCTACACCTTTTGGACCACACACTTCTACCCCAGCGGGAGATTCCTCTGTCTCCACTGCCGCCGTCTTCTCCGAGAGTGTCGTGGCGTCTGTCCACACTTCTGTGCCACAGACCTCTTTGACCACCTCATTGCCTCTTTTGCACGCTTCCTTTGCTGCCGCCGCCTCCACTTCTCACCAGCAGGTGTCCCGGCCTCGCACCGAGGCCAGGCCCACTTTTCCAGGCGCGGCACCTTTTGTCCCCTTCCCCGCTGAGCCCGTCACATACTCCACTCGCGTACGCCAGCCTCGCCCTGCGCAGCCTAGACCGGTGCGTCCCTCTGCACCACCCCCGCCCGACACTACACTGCAGAGCATACGTGCTCTTGAGTTGGCGGTGAGTGGTCTTAGAGGAGACCTTAGGACCCTGTCCTTCACCGTCTCTGCGATGGCTGGACGCTTCGACCTGATACCCCAGATCCACTACTGCCTTACACAGGTGCTGGAGCGTCTCCCTCGCGTACCCCAGCCCACCCAGCAGGTTCCCACACACACTTCCACACACACTAGACCTGCTTCCGCTTCCACCCCAGCTCAGCAGCCCACACCACCACCACCACCACCTCCGCCTCAGGACGGAGACGGCGCGGCACCGCCTTCTTAGGCACTCTTGATGCCTTTATCCATTCCTGCCGTTGTGCTGCCCGTCTCTGCTGGGTCCTGATGCACTTTTGTCCACCCCCCCTCCCCCTCACTATTTTTGGGATTATATTTTTGATCATATCTTTATGTGCATATCATATCATATCTACTTGGGATTCTCATTTTGATCACATCTATATATATCTTTTTGGGAGAGAGGGAGCGTTTTTGGTACTGTATTTATTTTCATATCACTCCTGTTCGTGCATGCATCATGTCCGCATCATATTTTTTTCATTTCTCTTTTTTTTTCTCTTTCTTTTTATTTTCATTTTTCCATGCATGCATCCTCACTTGCCCCTCACACTTCTTGTCTCTCGGTGTCCCACACCTTGCACATTGAGGACACTGTGCCGTTTAGCTTGGGGGAGTGAGTCCTCACTTTCTTTTTTCGTTTAGCCACCTTTATTTTCAGTTTTTCACACCGTTTTTCACTTTTGCACTTATTTTTCATTATTTTTCATTTATCTTGCCATGCATCACGTTTTTCTTATTTTCTTGTGTGCCGCATCGCATAGTTCTATTTTTCCTTTTATCTTTACTTCGTTTCTTTTTCATCTCATGCTAGAGATGAATTTTCTGTGATGATGTCTACGTGGAGTCAGCTTATTCTATATGCATGCTATATTTGTCATGTCTTAGGTTTTATATCTGATATCATATGCTATGACTTGCCTTGCATTTAGAAATGGTAACCCACACCTTTTTTTTTCACATGAAAATGGATGAAGTTTTATTATTAGCTGAGCCTGAATATTCATATGTATGCTATCTCAGAAAACACACCAAAATTCACGCATTGAATGCCTATATCTGGAGTACTGATTTCTTTTCCTTTATCACTTCTATATGCATGAATTGTACACTTCACTTCAGGATGATTGAATGATGTTAGCTATGATATATCGGGATTAGTTAGCTTTTTGTGATCAAAACTGAGTAGATTAGATTACCCTGCTGAAGTTGTCGTGCATGTCTTATAGAGTGAGCCGAGAGTTATATATATTTCTTTCTCCACAAATCTTGAACATCATTTCTCTACTTTTAAAATCTTTGGTGAATCTCCCCTTAGTGATTCTATTTTATGGCATTTCCCCCGCTATTAATTCCTAGCTCCAAATCCCCTATTCTATTCCAAAAAAAAATGAATGAAAGGGAGAAAAACATACTTGCATATCATTATCTCTCTCTGAGTTGGGATCATTGTGAATATATTGCTTATTGAAAAAAAAGGGAAAAAAAGAAAAAAAAAAGAGAGAGAAAAGAAAAGAGGAAAAAATCCTCAATAAAAGATCCCATCTCACTTTCTTTCTCTCTTCTTTCTCTTCATTGATTTTGGAGCTATGTGTATACATAAATGGGGATGTAAATATTTTTGTGCCACCACGCTTATAGATAAGCTTGGGGGAGGAGATCCATTGATGTGTGAGAGAGTGACTACTTGACATTGCACGACAACCTAGGCTAAGTAATATTCTATACTCGGTGAGATCGTTTCTAGCTCTATGAAATCCAGAAATCTAAGCCTAGCTTTCATTTCATGAAATCCATACTTTTCTACTCTCTCTATTCTATAGTGTGATATTCTTATACTCCAGATAGAAAGCGTTTGATTGAAAAGTGTGTGATCTGTGATTTGTATACCGCTTTAAATGATTCAGACGATGTTAATCTTAAAATTATTCCGTTCTTCATGATTACACCATTGTTCGTGGGTTTTCTATTTCTATTTGCACTATTATACTATGATATCAAAATAAAATTCTTTGACATGTATTTCACATTCGGTGCATGCTATATGAGTAAGTGAAACCCACGTCCTGAGAAAATGATCTAGCGCCCTACCTCTTCGCTTCCTTCTTTCTTCTTTATTTTCATTTCGTTTTCATTCTTCTTCGTTTTTCTTTTTTTTTTTTTCGTTTTTTTCGCCGTTTTCGTTTTCCGAATCCACCGGGTTCGCCTTTTACTTATCTTCCTCGAGGACGAGTAAGAGGCAAGCTTGGGGGATTTTGATCACTCCTTATTTTACACCTTTTTTCCGCATGTTTGCATGCCATTTAGATCGCCCAAATCACGTCTTTTACGATTTATCGACGATATTGCGATGCTTTTCACGTTTTGTTGTTTTTGTCGCATTTCAGGTGATTTGGCGCGATTTGGAGTGATCTCGAGATACGCTTACGCTAGACGGCCACCAACGACCTCCCCGAGGAGTATTTTGCTGTTGGAGAGGAGCGGAAGAAGAATGAACGCCGCAGGAGCGACGGGAAGGCCAAATTAAGCAGTTTGGGCATTTTTTGTGTCCCACTCGGCCGAGTGGAGGAGCCACTCGGCCGACCAGCGAGACACCGCTCGGCCGACCCGTTCAGACACGTTTTCCATGTGTACTCGGCCGAGCGACGGAGACCACATCGGCCGAGTGACTATACCACGTCCGCCCGAGTGGCGCCCAGACGAAGGCCCTCAAAAGTATCGAAGTTACTGTTTTTCGGCCACCTGAGCTTCAGAAGACCCACTCGGCCGAGTGGTAAATCCGTCCGCCCGAGTGAAGTAAAGCCATCGGCCGAGTGACGACAACTCACTCGGCCGAGCCACCTCCGAACTGAAGACCCCTGAAAGCCCCGACTTACTGGAAAATTACAGGGTTTTCACTCGGCCGAGCGACTTTTGTCACTCGGCCGAGTGCGATGCGCTGCCTGTAGCGAAATCTGCGGAAAACATGCTGTGCAGGGGCGTTTTGGTCAGGATTTTTGGACGATTTTTGGGGCTATTTAAGCCCTGTTTTTACCCTAGTTTGGAGAGCCACCTCTCAGATTTTTTGCAGCTTTTTGAGTCTACTTTTTAGCTTTATTAATTGTGATTGGAGAAGAGAAAAACTTGGATTTTTGTTGGGTTGATTGAAGATCTACATTGGTTTGCACTTCTCTTCCCCCAAAACTCTATTTTTATTGTTTATATCATTGTTGTGATGAATTCCATTGTCTATTTCATTGCTAATTATTGTGCTATTGCTATGATTAGTGAGTAGTCTCCACGTCTTGGGGCGTGGGGATGAACCCTACAAGCCCAATTTCGTATTTGTGTTGAATTGGTAGAAATTGAGCTAGGATTGTTATTAGGGATTAGATTGGGATCGAATTACTACGGATAGCTAGGTATTCACATCAATTGGGATTTGCAAGAGATTGGATCCCAATTCGATAGGAAGCCCTAGAAATCCGAATTGGGTTGGAGTCGGATTTTCGAAGTATCGGTTTGCAAGAGATTGGACCAATGCTAGGATCTCCGGTTGCAATTCCGTGCCGATACCCGTTTGCAAGAGATTGGACGGGTAGGAACTATCCTAATCTAGATTGTGGACCGAGTTTGCAAGAGATTGGGCTCGGTGCGCAATTGGACGATGATGTTGATCCTAATGCTAGCTTCCATAGGCTAGGGTTTGCAAGAGATTGGACCCAAACCTAGGATAGCTATAGACCGGCAACAGCGCGAGAGCGTGAGCTTGGTTCCACATTTAGTTGCAACTAGTTCATCCAAATTCTCATCCTAGCGATTTCGATACCGGCGAACCACATTTGTGAAATACGGTGAGTAGTGGGGATTCCCCATTCCCTAGGCGTTCTCTATTTGATTTGATATTTTGCACTTTTGTCTGACGATTGTGACAGGATCGCCCAAGGCAATTATCCCTCTAAATAGCCAGGTTGATTAGGAGCAAGCACGGTCATTCGTCCTCCCTTTGTTCGATACCCGCTCGCCGCTATACCGTGCGCTTGCGGTAAAACTACAACCGTCGCCTCGGGACGTGTACGCCGGGGCGCGATCAGTATGCGAGGAGAATTAATTAGTTAAAGTTTGACTTTGTGAAAGGCTAACTTTAAAGTTGAAATTAAGCCAAATGGCTTAATTGAATTTTTCTCTTCATGTGGATTGTCCCACATTGCCCGCAACGAGAAGTTGAGTGCTCACTCCCTATATAAATAGGGGTGCACTCTCCTCGTTGAAAAAACACACCAGTCAACGATCGGGTAGCTCCAGATTTTTAGAGCAAGCTCGATCCGCGACTAATCTCTCTCTCTCTCTCTCTCTCTCTATTTTCCTATTCTCCGGAGTAGTCCTAGCACAACTACGAAGGGGGTTTGGATCTGATCCGGACGTCTAAGACGCGGGTTCTTCTCAAGTGAAACTTTCTACCGCATGTGATCGGCTCGGAGGCGAAAGCGGCTCGGGCGGATCGGTGCGAGGGTGCGAGGTGGCTCAGGGAGATCGGGCAACGCGGCTCGGCTACGAGGAGCTTCTCAAGACGGTGCGGTACATCTTGCCTGCTCCAGGGCCAAGATTCCGGGTATGTGGTTAAGCGTTTTTCTAGCGTAGTTTTAATTAGTCGCTCTAGTGTAGATCCTTCTTGGGGTGGTCAAACCCACTCCAAGTCGGCATAGATCGGGCTAGGTTCTGGCTCCCCAGAGCCTAGCTAAATAGTTTAGCTAGTGTAGAAATTTTGATTTCTGGTTTTCCGCTGCGCTTTTGTGCCTCCGTGGTCCGTCCGACTTAGGACGGATACGGATCCGAGCTCTGGGGGTCAGCCAAAACCCCAAAATCGAATCCACTGAACAACTGACCAGCAAAACCACGAAATTTGGTTTGTAAAGATTAATAATACAATGATAACCAACCACCTAAAGATATGGAGATATGGTTTCAAGAGTTTCAAATAACAAAAGAAAATTATACGATAACTACGGTAAATTCGAAATGGGGTACTAATATGGAGAGTATGTGTCGGTATTGATTTCGTTAGGGTTGTGTGATCAATGATTATCAATATATTTTCTATAACTCAACGTTTCGTCCGATCAGGGCACGAGAACGTCGGAAGATTTAACGATAAACGAGCATCGAAAAGTGCCTTAAACATCGAATAAAGTGCTAGTTTCATGAGAAAATAAGCGTATGTGTCCGCAAGGGTCACGCCACGAACAAATTTTCAGAGATTATATCTGATACAAGTACATCAACAACGACAATACTTGAGCAATACGTGTAGAAACTAGCAAAATACGCGATTATACAATGAAAATAGGGCGAAAAGACATCAAAATCAATGATTACGACACCCTAACTACATCAACACCAACACATATGAAGATTAACCACGCATGGAGAGATTATAATCAGTATACATAGACAAATACATCATAAAAACATCAAAATACGTGATAAATACTTCAATTCTAAGCCAAATACGCAAAATACAAGGCTAAAGATAGGAAAAATATCACCAATCCTCTCCAAATATCCCCAAATCTCCTTCAGATGATAGAACTAGCCTCTGTCACCAGGGCCTCCAAATTTGGTGGTGAAATACGACTCCTAGAGCCCAAAATACGCCAGAATACGCCACAAAACCCTAAAAATACGTTATATAGAGGTATTGCGGGTTTACTGTGATTATCGGGTTCAAATACCCGCATCCGCGAAGCGCCTCAAATGTGGACCGTCCGATCTGGGCGGGATCTATCGTGGACGTGCCACGTGTCCTTCAAAAATCGTGCGCCCGCATCAGCTCTTTACGCATCCGAATTCGATTCGGGGTGAATCTTGACCGTAAGATCTTGATCTTGCAGATCTCGAAGGGCCACGTCGCCAGAAAATTCGCTTGCTTCTTGTTCACTGCGGGTTGAATCTCGACCGTCGGATCCCAATCGTGCGCTCGAGATCATGCCGCTTCAATTCGAATTCGATTTCGAATGAGGATTGATTTAGGGCCGTTCGATGTTGCGGGGGCGCGATTGATTGCTGCCGAGTGTCCCCAAGATTTTGCCTCTCATTTCAAAACGCGGGGCACAGTTGGGCCGTAGGATCTTCGATCAGCGGCCAAGATTTGCGCCGCGTCTTCCTCATCTTATCGCCGTCGGATGTCGATCGGAGGGATCCCGAAGCGCTATGTCACCCGCTATTTTTCCCGCCTCCGCGTCGTCTGCTCTCGAATGCAGGCTGTTGGATCTAGATCCAACAGTCGACATCTGGCCGCGTCGCCAGCTATTGGTCGCCGTTCGATGACGCAGGAGCGGTCAGATATCGGACACGTGGCATTTCTGATGGATGCCGCGCAATGCGCCAAGATTCGTGCGCCGTATTTTCTTTGTATTTCTTGCGTATTTCCTCATTTAATTGATATTCTGCATTCAAAAAATCACAGAAATTAGCACAGATCTCAGAAAAATACAAATAAATAGTCGTTGGAATCATGAGATCGAGACCAAGCCATGAAAAATATAAAAAGGCAGAAATACTTGCTAAAATTCACACTTTGTGCACAAATCAATTGTTTGCTCTAATAAATAATGATATACAAAATACGAACGTATTAGAGACCAATTAAGCATCATATGAGCACAAAATAGGACTAAATGGGGGGGTTAACTATGCAATATTCAACCCGAATCACATCCCCAACTAGCGATTTGCTAGTCCCTAACAAAAAGAGCGATGAATACATATGATTAGTAGAATAATAAATTCTATCAATTGCTTATGGCACGGCTCAATAATACGGTTTCCAACATGATATTGACCATCAATATACACAATCCATGAACAAGATCAATCACATGATATTTTCTCTAATTTAATTTGAATAAATAACATGCAAGCATCGTTTTACGCAAGCGAAAGTATAACACGTCGTTTTGTACTAGTTTTCTTGTTTCCAAGGAATTGGCATCTCACAAAAATCGTTCAATTCATGGGTATTGAGGTTACTTAGATTATTCACCATTTCTCTTTCTTTTTTTAAGTTCCGCGTAACGCGCATCAAGCAACATTTGTGGAAAATGTATAACTTGGGTCGCTCCATCAAATGAGTGAGGTTCCGTTCAATGGCTTCCAAATCAGAAGATAATAGGGCATTAGGCCAAAAAGGACCCCTCGGACTGTACTACTCGAGCCAACCAAGTTATTTATTTAGTGACACACTTACTCATTTTTTAATACTGTTTCTTCATTTTTTTCTCTCCCTTTTTTCTGATTTTTTTTGTAAGCAACTCAACACCCATTCTTCGAACACAACATTAGTAACAAAGGCCAAATTCCTCTTCAACTTGAAGACTTTCCTAATAAATCGTGTGTACTTACGCTTTTTTTATCACAGTAGCTTGCATGAAATGAATTCAAACTATTTCAAGATATTAATCATGGCAATTGAAAGTTCTCATGAATAGCATATTAACGAGTAATTCCATGAAGGAAAAAAATAATTCAAGCCGTAAACAATTTTTAGAACTCAATCAATGCATAATCATCCGCATTTGTGACATGTAAAGGAGTTTTAAATGATGAGATTTGGTGATTTATTCTATTCTTTTGCCTTTTTTTTGAAAAAAATTCCTAAGGTCTTATACACACCCCCCAACTAAATATGGACATTGTCCTCAATGTCGAAAGGGGTACGAGTTTATTCAAACAAGCATCCTAAAAAGCATATAAAAATCTACGCTACTGGAAAGAACACACCGTGGTCAAATGGCGGATCACGAATCTTTAATGGTGGAGGAAGTTGTTCAATTTGCTCCTTGCACTGCTCGATAAGTATCCTTCCTCCAAAAGCTAAATTGGACCCCAACAACACAACTCCAAGCATCTCTATAAGCTGTATACCACTGTCCTGCAAGAGATGAGTTATGTCAGTCCAAATTAGTTTCAAAATTCCTTTCAACAAAAATATTCCATATGTAGTCATCAAAATAGGTAAAGTAAAATAAAGCATGTTGATGACTACTCCCTGAAGGATATGCACTACTCTCGGTATGATGCTCGGTCATTGGGGAGAGGGACAATTGATTTTGGGAAAAAACCGGGGGAAAGAATGGTTTGGGCTCCATAGCGATAATCTCTAAACCTGTGTCCCTAGCTGTCTCCTCCTCCTGTTCATCCAAAATTGCTAGCACGTCCTCTCTTTTGCACACACTTCCTGCCATGTCAAAGTTTTCATTCATGACTTCATCGTGGCATGGCTCGCTCGGTATACCTGCAATAGAAGATAAACTCACATTAGATTCTGGAAATTGAATTTCAAAGGCATTACTTTCTTCTAAGAAAGTGGCAATCAGAGTAAGATTTTCAATGGATTGCTGAATTTTTCAACTCCGAGCAAGGAAGTTCTCTTGGAATTGATGGGAAGTAGCCTCCTGTGTCTGAATGAGCAAGTATACTTCCTCTTTCAAGGATTGCAATGGTACGTCTACGCGTTGCTCCCCTTGATCAAGGCTTAAAGGCTCTGTTGAACCGCACTCTGAAGTCTCTTTCATGATTTCTTCATTCTCTTGTAAAGACTCCATGTAATCCACGCCTCTGTCGGCGTCATGACTCCCAAGAATTCCTGCAGTTGTGGTCGTAGTCCTCCTAGGAAGGACTCCATAAGCTCTTTCTTTGTGTACCCATGCTGCGGATAGCTCGATATTATGTCTGTGAACCTCCTCCAGGCCTGAAAGAAAGTTTCACAATTAGTCTGATTAAAACCAACGATCTTGAGCTTCTCCTTCATATGTTTGTGTGCAATATCGTACTCTGCATCATACAAATTGTTTGTGCGATAAAAATTCATGTATTCTATATACTCCATTTCCTTCATCGATTCTACATCCTCCATTTATTTGAAATTTTTTTATAAAGAGAAAACAAAAGAAAAGAACTAATAAAAAAATCCTAAACTATAAGATGGAAGGATCTCACCGAATGTTCCTCCAAACGAACTGAAATTGTAGCTTGCAAGTACTGTTATCCCCGGCAACGGCGCCAAAAACTTGCCTCGTCTCAAATGATGTGAGCACTACTACCAAGCGCAGGAGATCGAACAAGTAATATCTAGGTGAGTCCAGGTATCGAATCTACCGGACAACTGACCTGCAAAACCACGAAATTCAGTTTGTAAAGTGTAATAATACGATGATAACCAACCACCTAAACATATGGAGATATGGTTTCAAGAGTTTCAAATAACAAAAGAAAATCATACGATAACTACGGTGAATTCGAAATGGGGTACTCATATGGAGAGTATGTGTCGGTATTGATTTCTTTAGGGTTATGTGATCAATGATTATCAATATATTTTCTATAACTCAACGTTTCATCCGGTCAGGGCACGAGAACATCGGAAGATTTAACGATAAACGAGCATCGAAAAGTGCCTTAAACATCGAATAAAGTGCTAGTTTCATGAGAAAATAAGCGTATGTGTCCGCAAGGGTCATGCCACGAACAAATTTTCAGAGATTATATCTGATACAAGTACATCAACAACGACAATACTTGAGCAATACGTGTAGAAACTAGCAAAATACGCGATTATACAATGAAAATAGGGCGAAAAGACATCAAAATTAATGATTACGACACCCTAACTACATCAACACCAATACATATGAAGATTAACCACGCATGGAGAGATTATAAGCAGTATTCATAGACAAATACATCATAAAAACATCAAAATACGTGATAAATACATCAATTCTAAGCCAAATACGCAAAATACAAGGCTAAAGATAGGAAAAATATCACCAATCCTCTCCAAATATCCCCAAATCTCCTTCAGATGATAGAACTAGCCTCTGTCCCCAGGGCCTCCAAATTTGGTGGCGAAATATGGCTCCTAGAGCCCAAAATACGCCAGAATACGCCACAAAACCCTAAAAATACGTTATATAGAGGTATTGCGGGCTTACTGTGATTATTGGGTTCAAATACCCGCATCCGCGAAGCGCCTCAAATGTGGACCGTCCGATCTGGGCGGGATCTATCGTGGACGTGCCACGTGTCCTTCAAAAATCGTGCGCCCGTATCAGCTCTTTACGCATCCGAATTCGATTCGGGGTGAATCTTGACCGTAAGATCTTGATCTTGCGGATCTTGAAGGGCCACGTCGCCAGAAAATTCGCTTGCTTCTCGTTCGCTGCGGGTTGAATCTCGACCGTCGGATCCCAATCGTGTGCTCGAGATCACGCCGCTTCGATTCGAATTCGATTTCGAATGAGGATTGATTTAGGGCCGTTCGATGTTGCGGGGGCGCGATTGATTGCTGCCGCGTGTCCCCAAGATTTCGCCTCTCATTTCAAAACGCGGGGCGCAGTTGGGCTGTTGGATCTTCGATCAGCGGCCAAGATTTATGCCGCGTCTTCCTCATCTTATCACCCTCGGATGTCAATCGGAGGGATCCCGAAGCGCCACGTCACCTGCTATTTTTCCCGCCTCCGCGTCATCTGCTCTCGAATGCAGGCCGTTGGATCTAGATCCAACGGTCGACATCTGGCAGCGTCGCCCGCTCTTGGTCACCGTTCGATGACACAGGAGCAGTCAGATATCGGCCACGTGGCGTTTCCGATGGATGCCGCGCAATGCGCCAAGATTCGTGCGCCGTATTTTCTTTGTATTTCTTGCGTATTTCCTCATTTAATTGGTATTCTGCATTCAAAAAATCACAGAAATTAGCACAGATATCAGAAAAATACAAATAAATAGTCGTTGGAATCGTGAGATCGAGACCAAGCCACGAAAAATATAAAAAGGCAGAAATACTCGCTAAAATTCACACTTTATGCACAAATCAATGGTTTGCTCTAATAAATAATGATATAATGAGCACAAAATAGGACTAAATGGGGGGTTAAATATGCAAAATTCAACTCGAATCACCTGGCTCGCCTGTTAGCTTGAGGAGGAAAAGGGCAAGGGGGCCCGGTGATGTGCGTTTATATTTCATATATTCACACACGTCTTCTTTTGTGTTTTTCCGTTATTTTCCGCCGTCTCGTATCTGTTTTCTCGTATTTTCTTGTTTTGTTTCACTTCTCCGTGTTTTTACGTGTTTACAGGAGTTTACCGGCGTAGGGGACACATAACGATGATATCATAAGTCCCCGGAGCAACGGGAGGAGTCACACGTGATCCAGGGGGTCAATCGACAAAGATCTCCATCTTTCAACCCCCCGATCGGTTTAATACATCAACCGATCGGGTGATGCACGCGTGCACGACCCGGACAGCTGCTGAAGCAATGAGAGCGTCAACCGATCGGGTCGGAGACCGGTTCAGCCCAATGGATCTCTCTGGAAATTGAAGTTGAATTCCAACCGATCGGGTGATCTTCACCCGATCGGTTCATCTGTAGCCGATTTCCCGAAGACACGACCCGGAGAGCTCACCCGATCACCAGCTGACCGTGCCAAAACGTCGCAACTTACTGTCTTTTGGGCAACGTTTCCAACCGATCGGCTGATTTATCAACCGATCGGTTCACCCGACGACACCAAGATCCAAACGACGAGCTGCTTCCTCCAACCGATCGTGTCGTCTGACCGTGTGAGGTTTCTGAAGACCGCTGTCGATTAACGAAGCAGGTCACCCGATCGGGTGATTCTTCACCTGATCGGGTGACGTTGTTTTCTATAAATATAAGCCCTAGGTTTTCAGAAACGAGAGCTGAGTTGTATTTTCTGTTTTCTCTCCATTTTGTGACGGCTGGAATTTATTTGATATTTGTAAGTTGTCTGATCTTTAACAAACTTTAATATAGTATTATTTGCATTACTACTACCGCGTTTCTATTGCCCGATTATGTTTTTAACGGTCGATTTTCATTTAGATCGCTTTTTAGCTATAATGTGTGAGTAGTTCACAAAACTGGGATTTTGGTGGAAACCCCTTTGTGGGTTCTCCCTAATGCGTCCATAGGACTAGGAAATCGATAGGGATTAGGAATCTATTGGTTACGCGTGGTGTTTCATTGTCATCAGTGGGAAAAAGACCGCCTTTGACCGTTGGGCCAAGGGGAAATAAACTTGGCGGTTGACTCCCTAGCCATAGCTTATGCCCATAGCATAAACATCGAGTCCTTGCGCGTGGGAACGGCAGGACGAGATGTTGGGAGTTATCGTTGCGAGCTTAGTGCTCTCGGAGTCGGTCAGTGTTAATGGACATGGGAATGCCTACTGACCGAACCCGGATAGTCCGGCGTATCATCCTGGGCACCGACCGAAATATCGGGCCCATGGGACGCTGGTATCACTCTTAGAGGCAATGTCTCACCATTAGACCCTAATTCCGATCGTTATCCTATCCACCGGTCGTATTAGCTAGAATCACATGATAGGGTGGAAATCGAAGTCCCGGGTTTTCCTTTATATTGTTTATCCCTCGCATTCATTTTCCGTGACAACCCATCTACAGATTCGGGCTAGCTCACCCATGGGGTGAATTTGGTCCTTTCTGACACAAGCACAACCACGCCTCACTGAGTTCGACCCCCAAACCACACTACAACACCGTGCGCTTGCAGTTATAAATATTTAAATCTCACGCCCCCAATCCTATTGCACACCTTGCACATGATCACACAAACCGTGTGGGACGTCAAGCTTTATAGCGCCGTTGCCGGGGAGGCAGCGTGCTTGTTATTTTTGGATCTTTTGAACCCTTAAGTCTAGCTCATATCCCTATCTCGCGATAATTTTCGCATTCTACACTTTTCGATTTTACTTGGACATATTGTAAATATTATTTGTATAGAATTGGTCGACCGAGTCGCCATACTACCATTGCTACTCCTCCCGTCCCATTCATGCAACCGGTGCTTTTGACGTGTTTTCTACCTGTGCAGTTCTCTCTCTATCCTTTTCTCACAGGTTTTCTGCTCCCCGACAAGGATGTTGTGTGCTGTTTTGGGTGATATCTGGGATCATTCACACCACATCCACTGCTTGGCACAGAGTTTGACAGAATCCCTAAATGCCTCGAACATTCTATCCATTTTGTCTGCTGCTGTGGAAAATCAGAGGAGGTATCATGATACGCAGCAGCACCCAGTCACCACAACTCTCCTTCCTCCAGATGAAGTTGCGTATATTGACGTGCACAGTTCCGAATTCAGTGTGGAAGAATTGTTCACCTATGAGGAGTTTTGTCAGGAGAGCTATCAGGCAGAGTCTGTCGAGCACGTTGGACAAGAATCGATCTATTCCTTGCAGACTTTCATAGAGCATCCCGGATCTTGGGAAAATGAGGAAGCCGAAAGCAGTGGTGGGGAACCATCAACTATTGAAAACTGTTTCCACGTTGAAGCCTTCTTCCCGGATAATTATTATGAACTTGAAAGAGAGCCAGAGCCATCCTCCATTGTCCACTCGTTACCTTGCGAGGCTTTCCCACGCGAAACCATGGCTGGGAGTGAGGTTCCGGATGCTAGCTTTCAAGAGACCAATGAAGAGGCCTTTTCACTAGAGGATGCTTAGCTTGAGAAATATTCGTCGGGACCCCATGAAGTTGAAATGAAAGAGTTTCCCCCGGGGCTAAAGTATGAATATTTGGGGAAGGATTCGACCCTGCTGGTCGTAGTGAACTCATCGCTGCCTGAAGACCAGATGACCAAACTTCTTGGTGTTTTAAAAAGGTTTAAGAGCGTTTTCAGGTATGCAATTGAAGACTTGAAAGGAGTTAGCTTGGGGCTCTGCTCACATAGGATACTGCTTGAGGATGAGCAAGCCTCCTCAATTGAGCCACAGCGGAGACTAAATCCCATTATGATGGAGGTGGTCAAAAAGGAGATTGTTAGGCTTCTTCATGCCGGCATCATATACCCTATCTCCGACATTCGCTGGGTTAGCCCGGTGCACGTCGTGCCCAAGAAAGGAGGAATGACGGTGGTTCACAACGAGAAGAATGAGCTCATACCTACGAGGACGGTCACAGGGTACCGGATGTGCATTGACTATAGGAAGCTGAACATGGCCACGAGGAAGGGTCACTACCCGCTCCCTTTCATTGATCACATGCTCGAGAGGCTGGCAAAGCACAACTACTTCTGCTTTATGGACGGGTACTCCGGTTTTCTTCAAATCCCATCCATAATGATGACCAGGAGAAGACGACTTTTACTTGTCCATTTGGGACATATGCATATAGGAGAATGCCGTTTTGGCTTTGTAATGCCCTGGCTACATTCCAAAGACTAATGTCAGCAATCTTCTCCGACTACTCCCAGGATATCATGGAGGTTTTCATGGACGATTTTTCTGTCTATGGAACAGAGTTTGACTCATGCCTCAGCAATCTAACTAAAGTCCTGGAGAGATGTCAAGACAAGGGTCTAGTCCTGAACTGGGAGAAATGCCATTTCATGGTCCAAGAAGGAGTTGTGCTAGGACATGTCATCTCTTCAAGGGGAATCGAGGTAGATAAGGCGAAAGTAGAGGTGATTGAAAAGCTTCCGCCTCCGATCAATCTTCGAGGGGTCCGTGGTTTTTTAGGGCACGCGGGATTTTACCACCGCTTCATAAAAGACTTCTCCAAGATTTCCAGGCCGCTGACCCAACTCCTCGTGAAGGATGCACCTTTCGTCTTCAACGACGAGTGTATGGAAGCCTTCCGCCTTCTGAAGCAAGCCTTGATTTCCGCACCCGTGATTCAGCCGCCGAACTGGAATTTACCTTTCGAGCTAATGTGCGATGCTAGTGATTATGTCGTTGGTGCCGTCTTGGGGCAGAGAAAGGATAAAAATCTGCATGTTATATATTATACGAGCAAGACCCTTGATGTTGCCCAAAGAAATTATACGACCACGGAGAAAGAATTGCTAGCAGTCATCTATGCCATGGACAAGTTCCGGCAATATCTCGTCATTTGTGTATGATTTGGTCTTGTAGAGATTTATCTACAAGAATTTCATAGCGGAAAATCTTGGGTTAGTGGTTTCTAACTCAAGTATCCGGAGGGGATCCGGGTGGTTGGGACGTAGGATCACCAGGAACAAGTTGGGGAGACTTGGGTGGATCTGAACCCATTACATACTTTGTTTGTGTTGTCTATTCTTGTTCTTTGTAGTTTATTCCGCTTTGTTGTTTGTATGTTTGCACAATAATTAGGAATAACACTCTTGATTATTTTAAATCACTATTCACCCCCCCCTCTAGTACATGTGCAGTAGCTACGCATGGCACTTCAATTGGTATCAGAGCCAAGTTCATAGCTATGACAAACAACGACTACAACGTCTTCAAGAATCGTGAAGGAGCTTCTTCAGTTATGGAAGGACAATCCTCAGTTAGGCCTCCTCACTTCAATGGTACCAACTATGGGTACTAGAAATGCCGGATGGAAACCATCCTCCGGAGCGCTTCACTATGGAGAGCCACATTGACGGAGTATGTCGAGCCCGAAGAAGATTTCACGAAGTGGACTACCACGGAGGTCGCCGCGGAGGTAAACAATGCCAAGGCAATGAATGCCTTGCAATGTGCGTTGGAGCCCGAAGACTTCAACAAGATATGCACATGTAAGAGTGCATATCAAATTTGGAACCAACTCCTCATCTTGCATGAATGAACGAGTACGGTAAAAGATTCTAAACTCGTTGTTGCTAACAAAGAATTCGAGTTGTTTCACATGGAACAGGGTGAAACCATGAAGGAGTACTATGCTCGCTTATTGGATATATCCAACGAATTGGAGGCTCTTGGGAAGATCTACACCCAAAAGGAGAAAGTCACGAAGATTATTGACGGACTTTCTTCTTGTTGGGAAAAGCGTACCTTCGCCATCGAGGAAGGTAACGATATGAATAAGTATACAGTTGTACAATTAATGGGTACCTTGATGTCTTATGAGGTACGCAAGGAAAGCAAGATCAGGATGAAGGACAAGATGAAGGCGTACTTGAAGCAAGACAAGCCAAAGAAAAAGGCGATTGCGTACAAGGCCGCTCCATCTACCGATGATGAAGAGTCGGAAGACGAGTTGGACATAGAAGCTTTGGCCGAGATGGCAAAGAAGTTCGACCGATTCTTCCGAAAAGGTAACTTTAGGAATAAATCTAAAGTTGGGTCGACTAATGCTTCTACTCCCGTGTGTTATAAATGCAACAAGCCCGGACATATCAAGCCGGATTGTCCTCTCAACAAACACAAGGAGAAGTGGAAGGCATCCAAGTACGACAAGTCGAGAAAGTACAAGAACGGGCTTGTCGGCACTTTCACCGACTCCGAAGATGACTCCTCAAGTGGAGAGTCGGATGATGGACAAGTGGAGAAAGCACACATGTGCTTCATGGGAAAAGAGGAACGTGATCAAGAGACCTCCTCCAATGAAAGCGAAGATGGAAGTGAGGATGAAAGCGAGGATGAAGGCGAAGAGGTAACTATGGATGAACTTAGATTAGCCAACGAACAACTTTGGTATAAGTTTTCTAAATTGGCTAATAGATTTATTAAGACTAAAAATGAGCTAACTAGTCTTCAAACCTCGCCTAAGCCTATCATCGTCAACAACGACACCGTTGTTGAAGGGTTGAGAAATGAGATTGTAAATCTCAAGTCTCAACTTGAGCATGTTCATATCGAGGATTCGGATGAACATGTGATAACGGATTTGACGTCTCAAAACTCAACTTTGAGTATTGAGAATAAGAATCTCAAGTCACGTGTTTGTGCACTCACATCGCAAGTGTCCACCTTGGATGCTTCTATGCATTCTCTCACCGAGAAGTATGAGTGCACATTAGGCCGAATCAATGAATTCAATAAAGGTAAGGGACATTTGGATAATATCCTAAATGACTTACTTCTGACCAATCATCACATTGGCTTGGGGTATAAGATGGGAGATTCATCCAAATCGTCCGCCACCTTTGTTAGGCCAACTTCCGATGCTTCTACTAGTGGGAGTAAACACTTCATGGGTAGTTCATCTACCAATGGTGCTTCCGCTAGGTACACACCCCCATTTGGAAAGAAACCCACTTTGGGTGGACCTCCAAAGAAGGGTCATGCTTTCATGTATACCATGCCACGTAGGAACACACATCCTACTCCACATGTTAGCACATATGATGATTTTTATGCTCCACATTCACGAGCACGTGCACACCATGTGAGACACACTCATGCACGTGTTCCACCACATGCATATGTTCATCCACATTCTCATATGAACAATTATCATCATGCACCATTTCATCATATGTCATATGCTTATCCACGACATGCATCACATAGACATCAACAACGTATGCATGCTCCCAATAGGATTATGACTCACAAGACATACACTATTTGGGGTCCGAAGAACACAACCATGCATGCTAAGGATATGTATGTGCAATCATATATTAATGATATTATTTTGAATGATGACTATGTTGGGAAATCACGGTCCTCGTGGACTTGGTTTCCGAAGGTTTAGTTTCCGTTGACCCTTCATTGCTTGGTACCATAAGTTTAATTTCATTTTATGGGTACCAAAGCAATTGTGGTAAGAATTGGATTATTTTTTATTTTTTATTTTTTTGCATATTGGTCTTGGATGTGCATGTTGATGGAAATTGAATTCCACCCCAAGTGATTTTGATGATGAGCACACCAAATGAAAGATTGATGTACTAACTACACTACACTCAAGTGCGCAGAATTTGCGAAGCTCTACTCATACTCAAAGAAGCACACTTCAACGCTCAAAGACAAAGACGAACATGACTAAACTCAAGTGATGAAGCTCAAGCTCAAACAGAACAAGAAGCACAAAGAGAAGCTCGCTTTCACTTCATCAAGTTGACCAAACTTTTAAAGACATGTTCTGAGTCCATAGTGAGTGTGTCGTTTCTTTTTAGGGTATTTGTTAAAGCCATATCAAATAGACAAAACACACACACACACACACACACAATTTCGAAAATACTTTTAATTATCTTCAAAATATTTTCGAGAGCTTTTTCTAGTCACTCCATAATTTTCGTAGTGAAACTCCACGCACCCTGGAGCTAACTACTTGTCTGACTAGAAGAGCAGCAGGAAAAACTCCTCTGGGAGTCGACTACCAAAAGTAGGGAGTCGACTACTTGTCAGAGATCAAAAACTCCTGGAACTCTCTGGGAGTCGACTACCTATATGAGGGAGTCGACTACCAGCTGTAAATTTCAGACATTTTTGAATTTGAATTTGACATCCTTTGAGCAATTTACTCCGTAATTTTTGGGACAAAAGTCAAACGAAATTTGAAATTCAAATCTCAGTTTTTCCCTATAAATAGAGCTAAATTCTTTGATGAAAAACACAACATTGAAAATCAATCTATTGTGAAAACTCTCTTGAATTCAAAGCTCTTATTTTCTCTCTAGCCAATTTGATTTTATTTGATCTTGCAATACTTTCTTACAAATTCTTTTGAAGATCATACTCTTATTTTTATTGGCTAAAACATTTTCAAAATCCTTACTATTATTCTCTTTAATTTTTATTTAAAGGATTTTTGAAAAGATCTAGATCACAAAGAATTTCTCTCATATCTTTGTGTGATCTAGACTCTTATTCTATCAAGCCACTACACAAATTTGTCTAAACTTTGATTGGCTATAGAATCGGGTGTGTAAACCAATCTCCATCATTTATTGTGGTGTATTGGATAAATTCTCATTGTGTTGATTGTTGGAACACTAGACAAGTCTAGTTGTTGCCAGTTGGAAAGTCCTCGGTTTGTGAGGCAAGGGTAAATCCTAGACAAGTCTAGGTGTTGTGGTTGGAAATCCTGGTCAAGGCTAGGTCGTTGGAAATCCTAACGAGTGAAGTTAGGTAATTGTATTTGCCAAGGCAGATAGTGGAAATCTCGTACCGGATTGGTCGGGGACTGGACGTACCCGGGTTGCGGGGAACCAGGATAAAAATCCTTTTGTCTGCGTTTGTTTTTTATGATTTGTTATCTTTCTTGTACAAGCATCCGTTACTTATTAATTGTTCATCTTTGTGATTCATTGTTAACTTATTCAAAAGTTTGTATCTTTAATTTCCGATGTGTATAAATCTATTTGCAAAGATCTATTTGTCAAAGTTATATTTATCTGATCTTAATCCAATCTCTTTCATATTCTTGTTAAGATTGTTTTGTTGATTAAGAACCAAGCGTAGATCACTCTACTTGGTTTCTTAGGCAACATTAGAAGGAATTTATTTGTGTTAATATCGTCGAGCGAAAAAGTTTACTATATACACAACACTATTCAACCCCCTTCTAGTGTTGTTTGCCATCCACAGGATCCAACACTTGGTATCAGAGCGAGGCTACAAAAGTGATGGCGTCAACATCTTTTCACTCTGAAGGACTGAATACCATGCGACCACCTCTATTCAACGGAACCAACTATGCTAGCTGGAAGATCCGAATGAAGACTCACCTAGAGTCATTGGACATTGAAGCTTGGACTATTACCAAAGTCCCGTACATCGCACCCACCGACGTTGAGTTTGGAAAATGGTCTGTCGACGACAAAAAGAGAGCTAATCTCAATGCAAAAGCTATGAATGCTCTGTTTTGCGCTGTTACAGGAAATGAGTTCAATCGAGTCTCCCAATGTGAGACAGCACATCAAATATGGCATACTCTTCAGGTAAGTCACGAAGGTACTGAAAAGGTAAAAGAATCTCGCATAAACGTCTTACATTCAAAGTTCGAATCTTTTAAAATGGAAGAAGGAGAGAGTATCACCGATGTGAATACTCGTTTTACTAATATTACAAATGAGCTTGCAGGACTAGGAAAGAAACTTTCTGAGTATGAACAGGCAATGAAGATACTAAGATCCCTCCGACCCGAGTGGAAGGGAAAGACTACGGCCATTCGAGAAGCGCATAACGTAAAGGACCTCACCATCGAAGAACTGATGGGAAATCTCATGGCATATGAGATTGAGCTTGAAGAAGACAAGAAAATCGAAGAAAAACCAAAGAAGAAGAATCTTGCATTCAAAGCCCAAGAGGAAGATTCCGACTATACGGACAAAGAAGACCATATCGTGTTCATCTCAAAGAACTTTAAGGAGTTCATTACCAGTAAGTATGGAAAACGATCTTTTAGACCCACTAACGGTATTATTTGTTTTGGTTGTAATAAACCAGGGCATGTCAAAAGAGACTGTCCATTGGAAAGAAACAACCGTGATTCAAGAGATCGTGGGAAGAACAAAGACAATAATGAAAGGCAAAACAATACAAGAAACAAGTTTCGACGACCAAAGAAAGAAGCTTATGCAGCCTTCGACCAGAGCGACGACTCTTCATCCGGTGAATCCTCAGAAGAAGATAATGATGAAAGAAGAGAGACGGCACACATGTGCTTCATGGCATCTACATCATCCAAGGTAAGCTCGCATCATGATTCATCTAGCAACAATGAGTCATCGTCAAGCGATGATGAAGACTTGGATTATAGGGGAGCATATAAGGAGCAATGCAAAATGCATGAAAAGCTCATTAAAGAACATAGAAAAACATTTAGAAATATTAAAAGAGAGACTAAAGAAAAAGAAGAAGTCATTAAAGAAAATATTCTTCTTAAAGAAAAGAATGATCTCCTACAAATAGATATTTTGCTAGTAAATGAAAAAGTTGAAAATCTAAATAATCTTCTCCTATCTGTCAAAGATAAATACGACGCTACGATGAAAATTATTGAGAATTTTAACAAAGGAAAAGTGAAGCTAGATAGTATAATAGATAATCAAAAAGCTTCATCTAGCAAAACCGGACTCGGCTATGATTCACATCATACCAAGAAACGGGTTAAGCATACTAAGATGCATCATGCTAACGATAATGTTTTGAGCATCTGGGTACCAAAGAGATTATCTGATCAGCGAAAAGAAAGGTACGCTACTAACTTTGTTCAACTAATTCATTTTAACAAAAATTATAAATATGTTGTTCATGAAGGAACTAAACCGTATTGAGTTTGGCTTCCTAAAGACTAACTCCTCGGACTCAAAATCAAAGAGTACCATAAAACGCTTATTTATTTTCAGGTACTCTAAAAGGAGGAAAACAATGAAGAAAATTCAAGAAGTCAAAACGGCTGAATCAGAACAAAAGTTTTTTTGCTAAATTATTATATATATATATATATATATATTTAAATGTGTTGTAATGAGTTAATATGTGTATATGATTGTGTTTTATTCTTAAAAATATTTTTTCAGAAAGCTCACTCAACCTGGATCAAAATCTCCCCGAGATGAGAAAACGACTCAACCCAGCAGGGAGTCGACTCCTACAGGAGGGAGTCGACTACCCGTGCGAAAATTTCTGGGTTGCTCTTTTTTTTACTAACTCCTAATGGGTTCTATTGAGTGGATGGATCCAGATCCGTTAAGACAACTTACCCAATAAGCCTAAAACTCATCCTAGCCATCCAAATCTTGATCTAAAGGCCCTCTCTTCTCCCCATCTCTTCATCCAAACAACAAAACCCCAAGAAAAACCCTAGAGGCAGCCGACTACCCCTCTTCCTCCTCCTCTTCTCTTGATTTTTCACCTTGGTGCTTGGACTTTTTGGAACTATTTTCTCATCTTCCTCCAAAGTTACTCAAGGTAAAATTTTTCTTACTCCATGATTTTTTATTATTTCATCTCTCTTGGTTATCTAGTAGTGTAAAAATGTTATTTTTCTTCTTTTACTCTATCTAGATGCCTATCAAGGGGATTTTCTCCAAGAAGAGGAAAACTACCACAGAAATTGATTCTGAAAAGGAGATTATGTTACCCTATCTTTTCAAAACTACTACCTATGAGAAATTTGTTAAGATCTCAAAGAAACCAATCTTGCATGAACGATTTGTCAAACTTCATGATGTCATCAATTATGGTATTGACAGTCTGTTAGATTTTCAAAACTTAGCAAACTTGTTCTCTTCTAAAAATGTGTATCTTTGTTATCCTAGGCTTGTTCATCTTTTCTATGCAAACATGGACTATGATCTTGTGAAAAGTCGTTTCATAACAAAAGTTCTTGATACTAAACTTGCTATAACTGTCAAATCCCTAGGAGAAGCCCTAGGTATCCCATACTCCGGTATGATTCTTGACAAAATCGAAATGACTGATGAGAACATTCTAGAAAGAATGTATTTGCCCGGTAGACACTTTCAAACCAAACTTCCATGTAGCAATCTTCGCTATCCGGCGAGGATCCTGGCTAATATTTTGTCTTATAACATAACTAAAAAATCTGGGAGCCATGCTATTCTTTCTGAGAATCAAGCTAAGTGCATCTATGCCATCCTAGGTAACATTCGTGTTAATTGGGCTAAAGTGTTTATGGATTCTATCCTAGCCTCAGCTTCTTCTGATAGACCCTCCTCCACCCTTTCTCATGGACACTATCTTACTATACTATTCATTAGCTACAATGTGCCACTGGATCATGAAACATCCATTCTAGAACCTGCTCGTGTCTTTGATGTACATGCTCTTGGGAGAATGAATCTCCATCATGACCTTGATGAAAATGTCCCTGAAGAACAAATTGCTGCCGAAGGAGGATCATCATCCTCAAGGCGAGGTAAGAAAGTTGTCATTTCAGATTCAGAAGAAGAAGAAGAAGAAGAAGAAAAAGGAAGCGGCGAAGAAGAAGAAGAAGAAGAAGTTCCAGCATACATCATTGAACTTCAGGAAATGCTCCTGAAAAAGATTGGAAGGTTGAAGATTACACAAAAGCAAGGATTTGAAGACATCAATCGTAAAGTGGACGATTTGAAAGAGCTTGTTGTGAATAGCAACAAGATGACTGAGGACACACTTGCTATGATCCTTGATGAGATCAAAGAACTAAAGAAAGGTGGCGGTCACTCTTAGCTCTTTCCTTCTCTAAAAACAATGGTTCTCTAAAACAATGGTTCTTAAAACTATGTCATTTGAGACGATGGTCTGTAATAACTCTATGTGTGGTGTTTGCTACAATATCTATATGCTATATATCAACTGCCAGTATGAACTAACACATCTCTTGCAGGCACAAGAAATTGAATTTCCCTCCTAAACATATCTATTTGTTTATTTTTTTGTTGATGACAAGGGGGAGAAAATTCATGTGACATGAGATACAAAATAAAATCATATGTATACTGTTTTGTGTATTGCTTCGATGTAGGGGGAGAACCGCATCAAAGCAGGGGGAGTAAGTATACCATATATTTTATCTTTTACTTACTTCATTTTTTTTTCTCATTTGGGTGTCATCATCAAAAAGGGGGAGAGTGATGGAAATTGAATTCCACCCCAAGTGATTTTGATGATGAGCACACCAAATGAAAGCTTGATGTACTAACTACACTACACTCAAGTGCGCAGAATTTGCGAAGCTCTACTCATACTCAAAGAAGCACACTTCAACGCTCAAAGACAAAGACGAACATGACTAAACTCAAGTGATGAAGCTCAAGCTCAAACAGAACAAGAAGCACAAAGAGAAGCTCGCTTTCACTTCATCAAGTTGACCAAACTTCTGAAGACATGTTCTGAGTCCATAGTGAGTGTGTCGTGTCTTTTTAGAGTATTTGTTAAAGCCATATCAAATAGACAAAACACACACACACAAAAAATTTCGAAAATACTTTTAATTATCTTCAAAATATTTTCGAGAGCTTTTTCTAGTCACTCCATAATTTTCGTAGTGAAACTCCACGCACCCTGGAGCTAACTACTTGTCTGACTAGAAGAGCAGCAGGAAAAACTCCTCTGGGAGTCGACTACCAAAAGTAGGGAGTCGACTACTTGTCAGAGATCAAAAACTCCTGGAACTCTCTGGGAGTCGACTACCTATATGAGGGAGTCGACTACCAGCTGTAAATTTCAGACATTTTTGAATTTGAATTTTGAAATCCTTTGAGCAATTTACTCCGTAATTTTTGGGACAAAAGTCAAACGAAATTTGAAATTCAAATCTCAGTTTTTCCCTATAAATAGAGCTAAATTCTTTGATGAAAAACACAACATTGAAAATCAATCTATTGTGAAAACTCTCTTGAATTCAAAGCTCTTATTTTCTCTCTAGCCAATTTGATTTTATTTGATCTTGCAATACTTTCTTACAAATTCTTTTGAAGATCATACTCTTATTTTTATTGGCTAAAACATTTTCAAAATCCTTACTATTATTCTCTTTAATTTTTATTTAAAGGATTTTTGAAAAGATCTAGATCACAAAGAATTTCTCTCATATCTTTGTGTGATCTAGACTCTTATTCTATCAAGCCACTACACAAATTTGTCTAAACTTTGATTGGCTATAGAATCGGGTGTGTAAACCAATCTCCATCATTTATTGTGGTGTATTGGATAAATTCTCATTGTGTTGATTGTTGGAACACTAGACAAGTCTAGTTGTTGCCAGTTGGAAAGTCCTCGGTTTGTGAGGCAAGGGTAAATCCTAGACAAGTCTAGGTGTTGTGGTTGGAAATCCTGGTCAAGGCTAGGTCGTTGGAAATCCTAACGAGTGAAGTTAGGTAATTGTATTTGCCAAGGCAGATAGTGGAAATCTCGTACCGGATTGGTCGGGGACTGGACGTACCCGGGTTGCGGGGAACCAGGATAAAAATCCTTTTGTCTGCGTTTGTTTTTTATGATTTGTTATCTTTCTTGTACAAGCATCCGTTACTTATTAATTGTTCATCTTTGTGATTCATTGTTAACTTATTCAAAAGTTTGTATCTTTAATTTCCGATGTGTATAAATCTATTTGCAAAGATCTATTTGTCAAAGTTATATTTATCTGATCTTAATCCAATCTCTTTCATATTCTTGTTAAGATTGTTTTGTTGATTAAGAACCAAGCGTAGATCACTCTACTTGGTTTCTTAGGCAACATTAGAAGGAATTTATTTGTGTTAATATCGTCGAGCGAAAAAGTTTACTATATACACAACACTATTCAACCCCCCCTTCTAGTGTTGTTTGCCATCCACAGGATCCAACACATGTTTGTTTGAAACTTAAATTCATATTGAATTTGAATTTAGTTGAGCTATGGGTTACATTAATTTGAATTTAGTTTGTTAAAATTGTTGCCTAACCCATAGGATCCAAAAGGGTTTTTGGATACCAAGAATTGTGTCTTCTAGGTTCAATCCACCATGGGATACCAACCCTACAAACTCATTGTTTTGCAAAGGATTTTTCATTCAAATGGAGTTGATGGTGCTTAAGTGATGCACCAAAGTAGGGGGAGCTTAATGTTGTAAGTATATTCATACATTTGATTTACATTGGTATCCATGTGTGTTGAATGCATCCATTGGTAGACTATATTACAATTGATGTCATTTTGTGCTAGAATTGTGTATGCCATAGTTTTATGATGTTCTATCTATTTTTGGCATAACACTTTTGCATATTACTTTTGGTATCAATTCGCTACATTTGGTATTCTCATTGGATTTATGTCTCTGATATTGATTTCGTCGTCGTCGATTATTTTGGTTAAATAGATTTACTTTTATGAAAATATAGAATTGTTTTCCATGCACTAAATTAACCAAGAATGTTGATATTGGAGAGTATGTTCCATAACTCAATAAGTGAAATTGATTTAAGTTTTGATGATTTCGTTTTTCGATTTTCGACTATGGTCACGTTGGCACGCTTTGATTTTCTTCGGTATTTTACATTTGGTATTTTACATTGATGTCATTTGGATTGTGGTCGTATTCTTAGACTCTCATGCTTTTACTTTTAGCAATTGTAATCTTGTCGTTGATCTCCTCCCGCTCTTTTTGCTAATGCCAAAGGGGGAGAGAATTAATAATGACAATGTACTAATTGTTAATTCAAAGCAATTTACCATGAATCTAATTTGATATGTTAGATTCAGGGAGAGTTAAGATATAAAATGGATTTAGATCCTTAATTGCAATAATAGGATTCATATTATATATTTTCCCTCGTCTGCTTGATGCATATGAATATTGTTGAATACGGAACTAACGTGTCATCAATGCAAGGGGAGTAAGTAAATTTCATTTGAATCATTATTATTGATTATTATTTATGTTGGTTTGTCATCACCAAAAAGGGGGAGAATGTTGAGTATTGATTCCCCGGATTTGGTTTTGGATGATGAGCAAACATAAATATATTGAACTAACTCTTTGTGAGCACAGTTATGGAGATCGTCGTCAAAACACTACGTACATCAAAAGCGACGTCTCAAGACTTCGCAATACTCGTGATCGTGTGCCTGAAGCTTCGTTGAAGCTCAAGGAGTTTTATTGAAGTCAAGAGTGAAGATTGAAGCTTTGAAGACGGTTCGTCATGTTTAATTTAATATCTTCTAGCTTTATAGAATAGAATGTTAAGCCTTGAGTAGGACTTACATTATAATCTTCATTTCGCTCATATCTTAGAGATAGGATTATCTTAGAAGCCATTAGAAACTTTCCTGAAGCCTATCGCTTCTTCCCTCGGCTTCTAGTGCATCTTAGTTGGTTCAAGTAGAAGAACCAACCGACTAGATGACGTCTAGTCGGTCGGCAATTCCTCTTGAACCGACTAGATGTCCTTTCTCAATTCAGCCTGGCACTGTTGATCAATTAGTCGGTCAAAGAAGGTTCACCGACCGACTAGATGACGATCTAGTCGGTTAGGAATCCTTCTTAGACCGACTAGTTATCATTGCCTGATTTTAGCCTGAGCTACTGTTTACAGTTAGTCGGTCAAAGAACAACGACCGACCGACTAGTTGTGAAACTAGTCGGTTGAAACTTGTTCTTAAACCGACTAGCTGTCTTTGAATCCAGCCTATACTATTTCAACTCTTAGTCGGTCAAAGAACACTCACTGGCCGACTAGTTGGCAAACTAGTCGGTTGGCAAGTCTTCTTAGACCGATTAGTTCATATCGCCTGGAATTATCTTTATTGGCTGTTCAGCTGTTAGTCGGTTCCTGTTGAATCACCGACCGACTAGATGTGAATCTAGTCGGTCAGTGATCCTTCTTTGACCGACTAGTCTGCTTCAGAATAGAGCCGTTGGGAACTTTTTCAACACGATTTTTCTTGCCTCTATAAATACAAACCTGATTCGTTTGAGGCAAGACTAGAGGTCCATTATCAAAGTTATTTCAGACCTAAGAGAGGAGTTTTCTCAAGCTATTTCCAAGCTCTCTCTTCTCACCAAGAATCTCTCCCTCACTTCTTGAGCCCTAATTCCTCAAGAGAGATTCTCTCTATTGTGAGCCTCTCAAGCTAAGAGCTTAATCCAAGGTCACCAACTCCACCCTAGGCTTCCATTGCTGGTCAACTTCTTGGAGCTAGGGTTTGGTGACATCTTCTTCCTCAAAATCCCTATTTGCCCTAATTCGGTAAGTTTACTCAAGGCATAGGATTTTGTGGTAAGTGTTTCATTATTTCATCTCATTTGTTATTTGAGTTTGTTCTCTCGGTTGTGAAAGAAGTGTGTGATCCCGGGTTGTGGGAGTCACATGTCATTTGTGTATGATTTGGTCTTGTAGAGGTTTTTCTACAAGAATTTCATAGTGGAAAATCTTGGGTTAGTGGTTTCTAACTCAAGTATCCGAAGGGGATCCGGGTGGTTGGGACGTAGGATCACCGGGAACAAGTCGGGGAGACTTGGGTGGATCCAAACCCGTTACATACTTTGTTTGCGTTGTCTATTCTTGTTGTTTGTAGTCTATTCCGCTTTGTTGTTTGTATGTTTGCACAATAATTAGGAATACCACTCTTGATTATTTTAAAGTACTATTCACCCCCCTTCTAGTACATGTGCAGTAGCTACGCTGGGCACTTCATCAATGTTGTAAGATCAAGCACCCGAAAGACCCCACGCCGCATCAGGAAGCGATTTGGGAAGCCGCTGCTCGCTGATCCGACAGGAAATGAATTTTTGGAAAATTTGGGGGCTATGGTTAGGGTTTGGACGTTTGGCGGGTGAATGTTGTCGATGGGAAGGGTGTTGATGGTTGGGGAGTATGGGAATGAGGGAGTGTGTGGATTTAGGGGTGGAGGGGTTGATGGAGGAGATCAATTTGGAAGATGGAGAGAGAGAACGTGAGAATCTGAAATTTGGGAATCGGGTGAATGAGTTCGGGTGGGGTCATATGTATAGAAGTTTCGGTGAACCGATCGGGTGAGGGTTCACTCGATCGGTTGGGTAAATTTCCAAAATTCCTTGTCGGTCAGTAGCTACAGGTGAACCGATCGGGTAAGTTTTCACCCGATTGGTCGACCGCTTCCCAAGTTTTCCCGAGAGCACTGTGCTCTTCACCTGGACATCGAACCGATCTCATCTTCACTTCAACCGATCGGTTGATTTAATCTCAAAAATTCCCAAGGGTTCTTCAGTGTCACCCGATCTTCCACCCAGTCAGCCTCATATGCCACCCGATCAATTCGCTGTTGTGCTGACACAGGCCGTGTTCGGACACGGTCCAACCGATCGGTTGATACATCACCCAATCTATTGGAGATGATTTCCTGCACAATTTCAAAGATTGACCTAAGTTTCCCAACGGAGATCCCCATTGCTGAATTTATTCACTAAAAATTAGAAAAATAATCCTAAAAATAACGAAGAAGGTTTAGAACATGGGTTGCCTCCCAAGAAGCACTGTTGTTTAAAGTCGTTTGCTCGACTACTCATTTAGTGGTCAATTCGGATCCGGAGGGTTTGAAGACGAGCCTTCGGTCGTTGAGATTCCGACCGGAGAGATTGCTGGTTCTCCAACCGCATAATGTTTTAATTAGGTGCTGCCCGTTGACTTTGAACGGCTCATCTCTTCCCGTTATCTCAATAGCTCCGTGCGGGAAGACCTTGGTGACACGGAAGGGTCCCGACCACCTCGACTTGAGTTTTCCAGGAAAAAGCCTCAGCCTCGAGTTGAATAGGAGAAATAAGTCTCCTTCCTTGAATTCCTTCTTCAGGATGCGCTTATCGTGCCACCGCTTCAACTTTTCCTTGTAGATCCGGGCATTTTCATAAGCATTGAGCCGGATGTCACAACCCGCTTCCCATAAACGGAAGGCGAGGCGTGAAAATTCCGCTCAGACTTGAAGTTGTGAGGCTCCAGTCTGTAAAGCGTCTGGTATAACCATGTATAGGTCCTTGCAAATGCGAAACAGAACAAAAATAATAATAAAAGAAGAGAGATAATATTATTCCAATCTCAGAATTGTCCACATATAAAGTTCAACATCACAGAAAAGCCACCAGGCTTAAAAGAGTCAAAAAAGGCCCAAGCATGGCCAAGAGAAATAAACGAATGTATAGAGAAGAGAAAAGGTGCTACGCACCGACAACCTAACAAGAACTAAGCTGAAAGCAACAGAAAGAAGTCTCTACGACTAATCGCCGGTGTCCTCGTACTCCACGTCAACAGTGGACCCAGGCTAAACGTCAACAAATACCTCGTCCTCAGCAACGGGCTCTGGCTCAACAACTAACATGCGACACCCAAAAGAGACGAGGACGCATGTCAGCAAGTCTACAAGAGACTTGTGCAAGAAAACTAAAAGAAAGAGAAACAGCCTAGCAGTTCTAAAGTATGCGATGACATGGCAGTTTAAGGTATGGATGCAACAAGTAAGAAAGTGCAACAAGTGTGACATGGCAAGGGTAGCAAAGCTACTAAACATTCACATGGATTTACAAGTTAAGTAAACACGTCGTGCACAGAGTTTACGCCTTTTGGCTAGAGTGGCTGTACGGGCCAACTCCTAAGCTCAAGTGATCGCTTAAACCTACCCCTCCACGTGTAATCGAGCATTGGCTTTTGACTAACACATGTAGCCCGCTTCTGGTTCACGAGCCAGGAAGTGTATTTGGCTTAGGGTTGTGCCTGAACACAAGTGCCTAGCCTCAACAAGGAAGTACAGTAGCGTGTGCTACGAATGCAACATTCAAGCATGGAATGACATGTTATGATGAATGGCAAGGGTACAAATAATGTGCGTATAGATAAGGAATTTAAACGTGACAGACATGGCAGAGTACAATTAAAGAGCATACAGTTATGGAATTTAAACGTGACAGGCAGAATGCATGAATGACATGGCAGGGTGTCAGATCTAGTTTCGTTGTCAAGCTAGATCTTAAAGTTACGTCTAAGCGAGTATCATTTCGTCGCCTAGTCTCTTTTATGCTAAAAACAATGGATAGCCTAAAAACATGGCCTAAAACACAAGTTGGCAAGTTTCACTTGCCTGCAATCAGTTGCAATCAGTCGTTCTGCAAACACCGTCCAACCAGTCCAATCTACCTATGTGCTCGGATTCACCAATCTACAGTCCCAGTTTAAATTATCTTCATTAGTAATTTACTAAGCAATTAAAATACCGATTTTAATCTTGATTAGCATGCATTGGTTGGGGTCCTAAAAGTTCAAAAAATTATCCTTACACGCCACAAGAGCTACACTGACGTCGGGTAGCGACGTCAGGGGTTGGAATATAGAAAGCGCTACTAATCCAGATTCCAAAATAAGATTCCACGATCGCCAATCTTTGAACAGTGACTAGATCAGTGAAGTGCGTCTAAATCAGCGAGCAAAGTGAACAGTAGAAGATCTACTGCTCACGGAAAGCCGTCACAACGAACGAGGACGATGGGGTTGACATACACGACGACTACGACGTTGAGCATCGTAGTGGATGATCGTGGCGTCGAAGAACACATCTAGGCAAGGTAGGGGGCTGTTGGAAGAACCCAACAGTGAGAGAGAATGACGGGGAGTGCAACGACGTGTCGAGACGTCGTTATAACGCAAAACAGCAGAAGCTCGCTGTTTTGAAGCAACGATGGCCTGAGGGGGCTGTCGTCGATGGCACAAGGGTCCAAGGGGGACGCACGGCGGTCAGGGGGTTGTGGGCGGTGGCTGCGGTGGCGCAGCTGCTTGCTGCGGCTTGCTGCGGCTGTTGCTGTGATTTGCAGTAGCTGCTGGGCTTTTCTGGCGGTGCAACGGTGAATTCTGGCGGCTAGGGGCGGTTCACGGCGGGCAGGCGATGGAGAGGGAGCCGGAGAGAGTGTTTCAGGGGGTTGTGATGGCCGTAGGAGGCACGGGTAGTGGTATGCGGTCGCTGCAGCTGCTGTTGCAAGTTACTGGCGGAGAAGAACATCGCTGCGGCGGTTGGCTGTGCTGGCGGAGGGTCCGGGCGTTGGTCGGATGGGAGGGGGAAGCCCAGGTCACCGGAGAAGGGGATGGGTCGGAGGCTCGAAGATACAAGGTCGGGCGTTGGGGGGTTTGCTGTGTGCGAAAACGAATAGGAGGGGGCGGCGGCTTGTTTTGAGTTGCTGGGAAAAAGTTAGAAACCTAGGTTAAAAAAATAATACCTAGGGCTAATTAAATAGAGGGGAAAAATGGCAGTACGTGGGGAGCTAGGGCTTAGGTCTAGGTATGGTTTATTAGAATTAGAATAAGAAAAATTGTTATAATATATTATTAAAAGGGAAACTTCACACCCTCTCTCTCTCTCTCCTCTAGGTGTGTGCTGCCAAGTGGGGGGAAAGAATGGGCTAAGTCAACATTTGGGGTGAATATTATTATTAATCAATTGTTAGGGACCACTAACTAGGTGAAACTTAGGGTTAAACAAATAATTAAATAGGGGAAAAAGTGAAAGTGGGTCAAACGAGGCTCTAAAAACGTAAGATAAATACTGGGGTGACCGGGACGACGAGAGAAACAAAACCAAGATGAGGGACCACAATTTCGATGACGAGAAACGAAACTAAAAATATAAAGGCCTCACGACAAAAGTGAAAATCGCGACGTCTCATCAAACAAGGTCAAATCGTGGGGGAACGACCCGTGAAATGACGTTCCAAAGTAATTCCACAATTTAATACTCTTCGAGAGGGTCACAATGGCATATCATACCAAAGGGTTCGGATACAAACAAGGTCTAAAATAAATACGTGCCCGAACAAGACTACGTGCACGTAACGCGTACGATCTAAAATCGACCGTGACATCCTACCCACCTTAGAATAAAGTCCGTCCTCGGACTTTCTAACTATAAATATATCTAGTCACTCTAGTAGCTACCCCAATCATATCACATTATAATTCAAACCAGATATAGTCACTACAAGTGCTTATATATGCACTAGGTAGTCAAGGAATAACACTACCAATATGTATATATGTACGCCCATTCTAAACTTACACCTATCATAGTCAGTCAAATTCATACACGTACTTCAATCATTCATATAATCACGTACATCCCTATATAACTATTAAACACTTATTACATACCATGGTGCACATACTCACCAACAATTAAAAAGTTCACACTAGCAAATACAATCGTATTACTCCACGTTTAGATAACTACCTATGAACAAAACAATAAGGATACACTACTCCCTATATCTCCTAGTGTACATCCAAAGCCAACATATCTACACAAGTAACCACACCACTCAATATTAAATCATGTTATTATATCTAAGATACATTCACCACTACTATAATTTCACAATTATATAGTCATTCAAATGCATGCAAATATTTCACCATATATTCACATCACATACGGTCCTATAACTATATTCACGACACGCCACACATACCATAGTTACCAATACCTATAACTAAGCACATACTTACCCGTGCATGGTGCACATCCACACACGCTAACATTCCATTCATATATACCAATCATACCACTATATACTCAGCACATCTACACACCTAGTTTAGCTAGCACATATACGTTCACACAGGCAAGTCCTTAGTAAATGACTATACCACAAGACCAACACCTATAACTATATACTGGTATAGAGACCCACAATCATGTGCGTAACACACCAGGCACAAACAATCCTATTACTATACATACATCATCCATCGCTATATTCATGGTACTACACGCTATCTACAGACATATGTAACGATTTACTTAGAGTATACCCACTTAAGCTTGAGTGAGACTCAAAACACATATCAGAATACTCTATATACGTTACACGGTATCTATACCTATACCAATACCACTCCAATGTATACACATTTACCAACATAACCATATACATACCATAATGTCAATCACATTTAATATTTAGTCAGGTAACACCCACATAGCTCAATCACTTTATATACCATAATAATATTACAGACTTCAGCACACGTATAATTATAATACCCTCCCTAATACATGCATTCATCGTATAGTCACACACATGTAACATATATATTCACATCATATCCATCTACCTATAATTAGTATACCAATACATCTACTTATCCATACATAATTAAGATATGCAATAATCGTGTATACCTCATGGTATACACGCACACAACATCCCGTAAAAGCAAGCAATATCAATCAAAATTATAATCCTACTACCATACATATATCACATATATACTCATACAGCAAATTCATAACTACTTACGCCTAAGCACAATACACATCTACATCCGAGCACATACTAACACGTACTAACATATAGGTCATATAAAAGGCCTACTCACTTAACTAAAAGTACACCTATTATCATTACACCTAACATTCACCTGACTTACTTATATATATATATATATATATATATATATATATATATATATATATATATATATATATATATATATATATATATATATATATATATATATATTGCAAGATAAGATAGTATGTATATTAAAGGAAAAAACAAAGATACATGGTGGTTGGTCACTGATTACAAGGCGCAATGACTAGGGGAGAGGACACAAGCGTCGTCACCCTAGATCAAATTACCTGGTAACAATGAGCAGACCACAGAGTCATATAATACAATACACACACATCAATACATCAACTCTCAAAAGAACCCAAAGAGAGGGAAGGTAAACCGAAAAAGAGGCCTAGACACAGAGACAGCTACAAGGAAAACTCGGGGACAAAGAGTCCCATGTGATGGCAGAAACCAACTGCAAATTGCCTCTCAGGTCTTCACCCAGCAAAGAAGATCACCCACAGCACAACAATAGGCCGCATGCAAAGGTGAAGCCGCAGCAGCATTTTAACAAGGCCCGCAAATAATAACCCGCCCAATGTAATGTTGTGACGCCCAGCATAGGTAATAGTCGCAGACAGTCATACCGCCTGGAGCAACACTCGAATGCTATACCACAGTACTCGAATGCTAGTGACCAGCCGTAGAAACAAAAGATCAGCCGGTGTCAAAAGGACGAATGTCCCAGTTCATTGCCGCTGTAGAAGCATCATCCTCCACCTCTTCAATATGTCGAAAAGCCAATCGAACGTCCGCCGATATGTCATCAAAGAGCTTGATCTTCGGCTTACTAATTTTTTCAAAAACTCTCCTGTTGCGCTCCCTCCACAGGTGATATACCATAGTAGCAAGCACAACCCGAGCAAGCAGACCAAGAAGCCCCTTCTTCACATATTTTTCCAAATAATAAGACCCCACAGTTGGCAGAATGAGGGACGAAGGTCCTTTAGCACCCAACTTTAGAAGAGCTCGACGCATTAGGTAGTTGGAATAAGGACACTCAAAGAATAGATGAGAATTGGTTTCCGGGGTACCATCCGAGCACAACTCACATGCATTAGAATTTAGTTCACACCATTTTTCCATGCGCACTTTGGTAAGAAGTTTATCTTTAAACGCACAGAGAAGGGTGATGGACATTTTTGGGACGGAATTACTAAACCAAATTAGTTTAGAGAATGGGTACGGGGTACCTTTATCACGCACTTCATCCCAAGCATCCTTGAATTTGAAGGTTGAACCGCTCTTCCATTCCCAAGTATCAGCACCAGGGGACAAAGTGATTTGCTGGAGAAGAGGCTTCAAATTAGAAATTTCATCAATATCCATCCAAGAATTCCCATCCCAATAGTCGCTAACAAGTTTCCTATTAGCTCCTTCTGGAATAGAGAATAGATTTTTCAAGGGACCATTAGGGAGCCAATTGTCGTGCCAGAATAGCGTGTCCTTCCCATCCCGTACCTTCCTGAAAATAATATGCTGAGAAAGATTTCTGCAGTGGAGAAGGAACTTCCACGTACCAGATTGAGAGGCATCTCCTTTTGCAACATAAAACTTGGAAGAGTCTTTATATTTTTTACGCATGTACTCAGCCCATAAGCCTTTGACCTGAAGTAATCTCCATGTTAATTTAATCCCAGAAGCAAGATTCAAATCAGGAAGTAGTCTTAGCCCAACACCCCCTTCCATCTTAGGTCTGCAAGAGTCTCTCCAGGCCCAAGATTTGGTAGCACCCCAAATAAATTTTCTACACATGGAAGTCAAGGTTCGCAGCACAGATGTAGGAACTTTATAAACTTGAATCCAGAAAGCAATCATTCCATAAATCACACTTCTTACCAGCTCGATGCGGCCAGCAATTGATAAGAGGGAAGAGGACCACCCACTCAATTGCTTCCTGCACTTATCAATCAAGCGGTTGTACATATGTGCTTTTGGATATTTGGATGAGAGTGGGAGCCCCAGATAAGTAGTAATAGTATTTGCCCGCTTAGCACCCAAATAATCAGCAAGTTCACCAGGATTCTTCACACCTTTGCTGAACATGGATAGGCTCTTCTCCCAGTTGATCTCCAGACCTGTAAAGTTCTTGAAATCCTCAAGTAAGTCTTTAAGGCCCCTTAGTGAGTGTCCAGTTGCACGACAGAACACCAAAAGGTCATCAGCGAATAGCAAATGAGATATAGTTCCAGTACGTTTCATTGGGTGGATGGTTCCCTTTGCAATAGCCTTGGCAAGAAGGAGAGAGAAAGCTTCCATGATAATAACAAATAGAAATGGGGATAGAGGATCTCCTTGTCTAATCCCTCTATTTCCCCCAAAGAAGCCAACAGGGGACCCATTAACCATGACTGAAAAAGACGCAGTCGAAATGCATTCCTTAATCCAACCGATGAACTTATTCCCGAATCCCATCTGATGCAAAATATAATACACAAACTCTCTGTTAACACTATCAAAGGCCTTTCTGAGGTCCAATTTAAGACATGCCCTGGAACCCATGGGGTTGCTAAAGTCCCTGATCTGCTCATGGGCAAGCAAAGTACAGTCAGAGAGAAGTCTCCCATGAATGAACGTAGATTGGTTTGGGGAAACCAATTCTGTAATAATTCTCTTCAATCTGTTGCAAATCACTTTGCTAATGATTTTATAAATGATATTGCAGCAAGCAATAGGCCTGTAATCTCCAAGCGATGTAGCATTAGTATTTTTTGGAACCAAAGTAAGGAAAGTATGATTCACCTGCTTAAGCAATGTAGATGATCTGAAGAAGGATTGGACAGCTGCAACGACATCATGCCCAATAAGATGCCAGTTATGTTGGAAAAAGAATCCATTGTAACCATCTGGACCTGGGGCCTTATTAGCCCCCAACTGAAAAGTCGCCTCTTTAATTTCATCAGTAGTGACTATTCTTTCCATCCACCTAGCAGTTTCAACCTTAACTTTCTTCTTAGGGACAAGATTTGGGAAAACATTCCAATAATGTGACTGATTATATAGGTTCTCGTAGTATTGGACAGCTTCTGTCTTGATATCATCGTAAAATTTGCTCTGAACACCATTTACATCCACCAGGTGACTAAGATTATTAATGCTTTGTCTAGCCCTCATAGCATTATAAAAGAAACTTGAGTTTCTATCTCCGAGATCCAACCAATCCTGTCTGCTCTTCTGACGAAGCATTTCTTCATCCATTGCAAGTAAACTTGCAAGCTCAGCTTTGAGTTCATGTTCTTTCTCCTGTAGGCCTTGGTTATAATGAAGGTCAATTTGCCTTCTGACAGCTTCTAGATTTTCCCTGCAAGTATGAATTAAATCCCCAGAACGACGATCTCTGGCCCATCTTCTAAGCTCAAATTTTAAATGCCTCAATTTCAGGACCAGACAGAACAGGCGTTCCAACATAAGTTGTAGACCAGTGCGCATGGAGAATATCATAGAAACCTGGCAAATGTATCCAGTGATTGAAAAATTTGAAGGGTTTCGGGTCTGTAAATACCTGGGAATGGAGATTGATAGACATCGGGGAGTGGTCACTGGATCGAGGGTCCAAATAATCCAAGTAAGAGTCAGGAAGCTTATCAAGCCAAACACCATTGCAAAGAACACGATCCAATTGTGCGGCAATACGACCCGAGCCCATACGGTTATTGCACCAACTGAGGCAATTCCCAGTACTCTTGAGACCACCCAATCTACAATCGGCAATAAAGTTGTTAAAGTTAGAGAGAGTATTAGCTCCCACCCTACGGCCACCAACCTTGTCCGTAGCATGTAATATACAATTGAAGTCTCCTCCCACTAGCCAAGCTTTAGAATTAATAGTAGCCGCATCGGACTTTAGGCACTCCCATAACAGCTTCCTATCAGACGAGGAGTTGCTTCCATACACAGCAGTTAGGGCGAATTCCAGCCCCCCAGAATTTAGACAACTTAGAGTGATGTGTTGATTTGAACAAGAGGTGATGCTAGCCTGCCACACAGTAGGATCAAACCCCGTCAAAATACGCCCTCCAGAATGAGTATGAAAGTTATCAAAAATAACTCATTGTTCTATTGGATTTGAACAAGGGGCCTTAATAACTCTGTGAGGCGTAGGGATCTCAAGGATATGCTCAAGAAGCTCAAGCCTTCTTTCATTGTTCTATTGGAGACTAAATTGAACCCGTCGACATTGAAGACGAAGTCTTGCATTCCTAAGGGTTGGAGCATTATATACACACACACACACACACACACACACACACACACACACACACACACACACACACACACACACACACACACACACACACACACACACACACACACACACACACACACATAGCAAACATTCACAAGTATCTTCAAACTACATACACTACTAGTCTATACTCCAATACAATTTCCAATATATATACAGACATTCCTAAAGTGTTATAGCTACACACACATATATAACTAATATCATCCATACAACTTCATATACATCATGAATAACACTGAGTATGTATATATTACACAATAGGCAAACATTAATATACTACAGGGGAGTACACTCATACGTGAGTGATACACCGGGGTTCACACACACGGGTCCACATACTCTACTTATACATGCACCACAACGACATCAAAATAAAATCAATGGGCTCGTTACTATGCTAAGGTTGACACAGGAAACGACGAGCACTACAATAGAAAGGAAACCGAAACCAAAAGCGTAACGAACAAGATCGAAAAGAGTGACTTTAGATTAAGTGAGGATAAGGAGATAGCTTGGCTAGGTGAATCGGGGGTATAATTGTGAATGTTTAGGTGGGAAAAGAAAGATGTAATGATACTCTTATAGGATACAGGAAAAATAGTGTGTAAAAGATATAAGTTAAAATATGAAGAGTACAAAACCGGTCGTACCTCAAAAGTTGGAGTCCTCTTATATTGGTGGTCGATAAAATGAGTTGTTCGAAATAAGTTTGAGTCGTATACACATAATAAGAAAAATGGTTTATTAGCTTATTGAAAATCATTATAAGGAAGAATAAAACATTCACACGAACATTAAGGACGTAGGTTAGAAAATATTATACGGCAGTAATTTAATATAATTTCGACAAAAATTTCGAAATTCAAAGAATGAAATTAGATTAACAGAAATGTAGAAAATTTAAGCTCATGTTAAATGCTTTCAAAGTCTTTAAACTGGGGAGAAATTTAAAGTAAATAATATTGAAACTACTTTTAGAGGAACCAGGATTTGCCAAAAGAAACGGTTTTATACAAAGATTTTAAAGTACGAGTACGACGTACCTAGAACTGATATATAAAAATAATTGAAGTTCTATTTAGCTTGAAAAAATATTTTAAAGTATGTATGTTAGGCGGTTAAAATGAATCTCATAGTTTAGAAAAGATGGTATATCTAATTTTCAAAATAGTGATGGAGTTTTTAAACCGAAATGCGAAAGTATAAGTCAGAAAATAGTTACGAGGTAGTAATTAATCTTACAACCAATAAACTTCAAAATCTACGAAGGAAATTTTTTTTACTCAATCGTAAAGTGAGGAATTAAATATATATGAAGAGGGTTTAAAACAAGATTTATACTGAGCAAAACTTTTAATCAAGGGAAACCGAAAACAACTTTGAAAGAATCAAGCTTTGCAATGGAGGACATTCGAAAGATCAACGATTATCGTAATGGGGTAATCATGTGAATCGAGAGCAAAGAATGTGGTTGTATGATGAATGTGCCTAAATTACGATTCAAGAAAACTACGATGGAATTCTACGGTCAGTAACACAGAAGTTTAATGATCAGGAAAATGATAGAATCAGGTGTTCTAATTATCGGGTTGACTAAAGGTCAAGAGAAACTTAACACTAAGGCTTCCTAATGAGCTAGAATATATTAGAGACCTCAGGGAAAGGTCCTAAGAGAATCAAGATCATGTTCTGTTGTGCCCGAAATCGATGAACCCAAAAAAACGACTAAAGAAATTCTAGAAGTCTATCATAGTCAGGGCTAGGCAGGAACCACTAAGGTAACTCCTAAGACGATTATATCAATTTCTAGCATGGAGTCTAGCTAACAATCAGTGACCTCTAACTAGCCAGCACAGACGTCTAACTAAGTCTTACTATAGTCCTGATCTATGGATTTCCCTACTAAGCTGTGACAGATGCTCGGGCAACACGTCTTCCAGCCATCTAGTGACATAGAAAACGATAAAAATTAGACTCGAGTCTTATGGCTTGGATGTTTTAATTTATTTAAGGGACGTTCTATTTTTATTATCGTTGTTCCGATAATTTGCAGTTGTAAGAGGGACCTGCATGGGCCACTAATAAAACCTGTCACGACCCGCTTCCCATAAACGGAAGGTGAGGCGTGAAAAGTCTGCTCAGACTTGAAGCTGTGAGGCTCCAGTCTGTAAAGCGTCTGGTATAACCAAGTATAGGTCCTTGCAAATACGAAACAGAACAAAAATACTAATAAAAGAAGAGAGATAATATTATTCCAATCTCAGAATTGTCCACAAATAAAGTTCAACATCACAGAAAAGCCACCATGTTTAAAAGAGTCTAAAAAGGCCCAAGCATGGCCAACAGAAATAAACGAACGTACAGAGAAGAGAAAAGGTGCTACGCACCGACAACCTAACAAGAACTAAGCTGAAAGCAGCAGAAAGAAGTCTCTACGACTGATCGCCGGTGTCCTCGTACTTCACGTCAACAGTGGACCCAAGCTCAACGTCAACAAATACCTCGTCCTCAGCAACGGGCTCTGGCTCAGCAACTAACATGCGACACCCAAAAGAGACGAGGGCGCATGTCAGCAAGTCTACAAGAGACTTGTGCAAGGAAACTAAAAGAAAGAGAAACAGCCTAGCAGTTCTAAAGTATGCGATGACATGTCAGTTTAAGATATGGATGCAACAAGTAAGAAAGTGCAACAAGTGTGACATGGCAAGGGTAGCAAAGATACTAAAACATTCACATGGATTTACAAGTCAAGTAAACACGTCATGCACAGAGTTTACGCCTTTTGGCTGGAGTGGCTGTACGAGCCAACTCCTAAGCTCAAGTGATCGCTTAACCCTACCCCTCCACGTGTAATCGGGCATTGTCTTTTGACCAACACATGTAGCCCGCTTCTGGTTCACGAGCCAGGAAGTGTATTTGGCTTTGGGGCTGTTCCTGCAACGCAGATGCCTAGCCTCAACAAGGAAGTACAGTAGCATGTTCTACGAATGCAACATTCAAGCATGGAATGACATGTTATGATGAATGGAAAGGGTACAAATAATGTGCGTACAGATAAGGAATTTAAACATGATAGGCATGGCAGAGTACAATTAAAGAGCATACATGTATGGAATTTAAACGTGACAGGCAGAATGCATGAATGACATGGCAGGGTGTCAGATCTAGCTTCGTTGTCAAGCTAGATCTTAAAGTTGCGTCTAGGCGAGTATCATTTTGTCGCCTAGTCTCTTTTACGCTAAAAACAAGGGATAGCCTAAAAACATGGCCTAAAACACAAGTTGGCAAGTTTCACTTGCCTGCAATCAGTCGTTCTGCAAACACCGTCCAACCATTCCAATCTACCTATGTGCTCGGATTCACCAACCTACAGTCCCAGTTTAAATTATCTTCATTAGTGATTTACTAAGCAATTAAAATACCAATTTTAATCTTGATTAGCATGTATTGGTTCGGGTCCTAAGAGTTCAGAAAATTACCCTTACACGTCGCGAGAGCTACACTGACGTAGGGTAGCGACATCAGGGGTTGGAATATAGAAAGTACTCCTAATCCAGATTCCAAAATAAGATTCCACGATTGCCAATCTTTGACCAATGACTCGATCAACAAAGTGCGTCCAAATTAGCGAGCAAAGTGAACGGTAGAAGATCTACGGTTCACGTGAAGCCGTCACAACGAACGGGGACGACGGGGTTGGCGTACACGATGACTACGACGTTGAGCATCGTAGGGGATGATCGTGGCATCGATGAACACCTCTAGGCGAGGTAGGGGGTTGTCGGAAGAACCCAACAGCGAGAGAGAACGACGGGGAGCGCAACGACGCATCGAGACGTCGTTATAACGCAAAACAGCGGAAGATCGCTGTTTCGAAGCAACGGTGGCATGAGGGGGCTGCCATCGATGGCACAGGGGTCCAAGGTGGACGCATGACGGTCAGGGGGTTGTGAGCGGTGGCTGCGGTGGCGCAGCTGCTTGCTGCGGCTGCTGCGGCGATTTGCAGCAGCTGCGGGGCTTTTCCGCCGGCACATCAGCAAATTCTGGCGGCTAGGGGCGGTTCACGGCGGCCAGGCGATGGAGAGGCAGCCGGAGAGAGGGTCGCAAGGGGTTGTGATGGCCGTAGGAGGCGCGGGTGGTGGTTTGCGGTCGCTGCAGCTGCTGCTACGAGTTACTGGCGGAGAAGAACAGCGCTGCGGCGGTCGGCTGCGCTGGCGGAGGGTCCGGGCGTTGGTCGGAGGGGAGGGGGAAGCCCAGGTCACTGGCGAAGGGGATGGGTCGGAGGCTTGAAGCTACAAGGTCGGGCATCGGGGGGTTGCTGTGTGCGAAAATGCATAGGAGGGGGCGGCGGCTTGTTTTGAGTTGCTGGGAAAAAGTTAGAAACCTAGGTTAAAAAAATAATACATAGGGCTAATTAAATAGAGGGGAAAAATGGCAGTACGTGGGGAGCTAGGGCTTAGGTCTAGGTAGGGTTTATTAGAATTAGGATAAGAAAAATTGTTATAATATATTATTAAAAGGGAAACTTCACACCCTCTCTCTCCTCTAGGTGTGTGCGGCCAAGTGGGGGGAAAGAATGGGCTAAGTCAACATTTGGGTTGAATATTATTATTAATCAATTGTTAGGGACCACTAATTAGGTGAAACTTAGGGTTAAACAAATAATTAAACTGGGAAAAAAGTGAAAGTGGGTCAAACGAGGCTCTAAAAACGTAAGATAAATACTGGGGTGACCGGGACGACGAGAGAAACAAAACCAAGAAGACGGATCACCATTTCGACGACGAGAAACGAAACTTAAAATAGAAAGGCCTCACGACTAAAGTGAAAATCGCGACGTCTCATCAAACAAGGTCAAATCGTGGGGGAACGACCCGTGAAATGACGTTCCAAAGTAATTCCACAATTTAATACTCTTCGAGAGGGTCACAATGACATATCATACCAAAGGGTTCGGATACAAACAAGGTCTAAAATAAATACGTGCACGAACAAGACTACATGCACGTAACGTGTACGATCGAAAACCGACTGTGACATCGGATCTCGTCAAGCTCGTTTAGTTGTAGCTGTCGGTGGCCTCCTACTTCCTTGGCGTCAAAATTCAGATTCTTGATTGCCCAAAATGCCTTGTGCTCCAATTCCACGGGTAGATGGCATGCCTTCTCGTAGACAAGCCGGTAGGGGGTTGTGCCGATCGGAGTCTTGAACGCTGTCCTGTAAGCCCAGAGTGCCTCAGAAAGTTTTGATGACCAATCCTTCCTAGAGTTGGCCACCATCTTCTCCAGTATGCTCTTGATCTCTCTGTTAGAAACTTCCACTTGGTCGCTTGTCTGCGGGTGATAGGCACGTCCGATCTGGTGTTGCCCCGCGTACTTCTTCAGGAGAGCTTCGAATTTCTTTTCTATAAAGTGGCTCCCTCCGTCGCTGATTAAAACTCGAGGCACGTCGAACCGTGGGAAGATGTTGTTTTTAAAGAACTTGGCGACCACCCGGGAATCATTAGTAGGACTGGCTATCGCTTCTACCCACTTGGACATATAGTCCACGGCTACCAAGATATACTGATTTCCAGAGGACGAGGGGAACGGTCCCATGAAGTCGACTCCCCACACATCGAAGATCTCGACCTCTAAAATGTAGTTTTGAGGCATTTCGTTCCTCTTGGAGATGTTTCACGTCCTTTGGCACTTGTCGCAAGCCTGGACATAGGCGTAGGGGGTCCTTAAAGAGGGTCGGCCAATAGAATCCAATCTAGAGGATTTTCGCCGTCGTCTTATAAGCGCTCGCATGTCCTCCACACTGCTGATCATGGCAATGGGAAATTATGGAGGTCGCCTTAGTTTCAGGAATGCACCTTCGTATCACCCCATCATTACAGGTCTTGTACAAATAAGGGTCATCCCAATAAAATTTCCGGACCTCGTGAAAGAATTTCTTCTTCTGCTGATAGCTCACGTTGTGGGGGACGATGGCACAAGTCAGATAATTGGTGATGTCGGTGTACCATGGAGTCCAAGCGGAAGAGATGGAGAAGAGATGCTCGTCAGGGATCGAGTCGTCAACCGGAGTAGCATCCAAATCGAGAGTAGGCATTCTGGACAAGTGGTCGGCAATGACATTCTCCATCCCCTTCTTGTCTTTGATCTCCAGGTCGAATTCCTGGAGGAGGAGAGTCTACCTTATGAGCCGCGGCTTAGCCTCCTTCTTGGTCAAAAGGTATTTGAGAGCCCCGTGATCCGTGTGCACGATTACCTTGGCACCAACAAGATACTGCCGGAACTTGTCCATGGCATAGATGACAGCTAGCAATTCTTTCTCCATGGTCGTATAATTCCTTTGGGCTACGTCGAGGGTCTTGCTCGTATAGTATATAACATGCAGATTTTTATCCTTCCTCTGCCCCAGACGGCTCCAACAGCATAATTGCTAGCATCACACATTAACTTGAAAGACGGATTCAAGCCCATCGGTAGAATCACGGGCGCAGAAATTAAGGCTTGCTTCAGAAGGCGGAAGGCTTCCATACACTCGTCGTCGAAGACGAAAGGTGCATCCTTCACAAGGAGTTGAGTTAAAGGCCTGGAAATCTTGGAGAAGTCCTTTATGAAGCGGCGGTAGAATCCCACGTGCCCTAAAAACCCACGGACCCCCCGAAGATTAAGTGGAGGCGGAATCTTTTCGATCACCTCTACTTTTGCCTTGTCTACCTCGATCCCCCTTGAAAAAATGACGTGTCCTAGTACAACTCCTTCTTGGACCATGAAATGGCATTTTTCCCAATTCAGAACTAGACCCTTACCTTGACACCTCTCCAGGACTTTAGTCAGATTGCGGAGACATGAGTCAAACTCTGTTCCATAGACGGAAAAATCATCCATGAAAACCTCCATGATATCTTGGGAGTAGTCGGAGAAGATTGCGGACAACAATCTCTGGAATGTAGCCGGGGCGTTACAGAGCCCAAACGACATTCTCCTGTAAGCATATGTCCTAGATGGGCAGGTAAAAGTTGTATTCTCCTAGTCATCATTATGGATGGGGATTTGCAGGAAACCGGAGTATCCATCCATGAAACAGAAGTAGTTGTGCTTCGCCAGCCTTTCAAGCATCTGATCAATAAAAGGAAGAGGGTAGTGATCGTTCCTTGTGGCATGTTCAGTTTCCGGTAGTCGATGCACATTCGGTACCCTGTGACGGTCCTCGTGGGTATGAGCTCGTTTTTCTCGTTACGAATCACCGTCATTCCTCCTTTCTTGGGTACAACATGCACCGGGCTAACCCAGCGACTGTCGGAGATAGGGTATATGATACCGGCATGTAGGAGTCTAACAATCTCCTTCTTGACCACCTCCATCATGATGGGATTCAGTCTTCGTTGCGGCTCAATTGTGGAGGCTTGCTCATCTTCAAGCAGTATCTTATGTGAGCAAAGCCCCAAGCTCACTCCCTTCAAATCTTCGATTGCATACCCAAAAACACTCTTAAACCTTTTTAAAACACCAAGTAGTTTGGTCATCTGGTCTTCAGGCAGCGAGTAGTTCACTATGACTGGCAACATCGAATCCTCCCCCAAATATTCATATTTCAGTCCCGGAGGCAACTCTTTCATCTCAACCTCTTGGGGTCCCGACACATATTTCTCAAGCTGAGCATCCTCCAGTGAAAGGACTTCTTCGTGGATCTCCTGAAAGCTAGCATCCGGAACTTCACTCCCAGCCGTGGTTTCACATATCAAAGCGTCACAAGGTAACGAGGGGATAACAGAGGAAGGCACTGGGTCTTTCTCAAGTTCATAATAATCATCCGGGAAGAAGGCTTCAACGCGAAAACTGGTCTCAACAGTCGATGGTTCCCCACCACTGCTTCCGGCCTCCTCATTGTCCCAAGATCCAGGATGCTCTATAGAAGACTGCAAGGAATAGATCGATTCCTGTTCAACGTACTCGATAGACTCTGCCTGATAGTTCTCCTGACAAAACTCCCCATAGGTGAACAATTCTTCCCCACTGAATTCGGAACTGGGCACGTCAATATACGTCACTTCATCTGGAGGAAGGAGAGTTATCGTGACTGGATGCTGCTGCATATCATGATACCTCCTCTGATTTTCCACAGCAGCTGACAGAAAAGGGATAGGATGTTCGAAGCACTTAGGGATTCTGTCAAATTCTGTGCCAAATAGCGGACGTGGTGTGAATGATCCCAGATATCACCCGAAACGGCACACAACATCCTTGTCGTGGAGCGGAAAACCTGTAGGAAAAGGAGAGAGAGAGAACTGCACAGATAGAAAGCACGTCAAAAGCACATGTTGTATCAATGGGAGGAGAGGAGTAGCGATGGAAGTATGGCGACTCAGTCTACCAATTCTATACAACTAATATTTACAATATGTCCAAGTAAAATCAAAAAAATGTAGATTGCGAAAATTATCACGAGATAGAGATGTGAACTAGACTCAAGGGTTCATTGGATCCTAAAATAACAAGCACATTGCCTCCCCAGCAACGGCGCCATAAAGCTTGACGTCCCCTAGTTTTAGACGCATATGGGTACAATAGGATTGGGGATACCAGATTTAAATATTTATACCGCAAGCGCACGGTGTTGTAGTGTGGCTTGGGGGTCAAACACAGGGAGGCGTGGTTGTGCTTGTGTCAACGAGGAACCGATTCACCCTATGGGTGAGCTAGCCCAAACGATCGATGGTTTGTCATAAAATATAGATACGCGGGATAAACAATATAAAAGGAAACCTAGGACTTCGATTTCCACCCTATCACGTGTTCTCACTATTACGGCCGACGGATAGGAGTACGATTGGATTTATGGTTTAGTGGTGAGCCGTTTCCTCTAAAAGTGATACCGGCGTCCCATGGGCCCGATATTCCGGTCGATGCCCAGGATGATAAGCCGGACTACCCGGGTTCGGTCAGGGGGTATTCCCATGTCCATTAACACCGACCGACTCCGGGAGCACTAAGCTCGCAACGACCGTTCCCACGCGCAAGGATTTGATGTCTACGCTAAGGGCGTGAGCTGTGGCTAGGGAGTCAACTGCCAAGTTTATTCCCCCTTGGCCCAACGGTCAAAGGCGGTCTTTTTCCCGCCGATGACAATGAAACACCCCACGTAACCATCTAAATTCCTAATCCCTATCGATTTCCTAGTCCTATGGATGCATTAGGGAGACCCCACGAAGGGGTTTTACCAAAATCCCAGATTTGGGAACTACTCACAAATCATGGTTAAAAAGCAATCTAAATGAAAATCAACCGTAAAAATCATGATCAGGCAATTGAAACGATGTAGTAGCAATGTTATTAAGACAATATTAAAGTTTCACAAAGATCAGAAGACTTACAAAAACAGTAAAATTCCAGCCGTCACCGTACAAGAAAAAAGACAGAAAAATCACAACTCCCATTTTCAGAAACCTAGGGCAACTATATAGAGAAATCGACGTCACCCGATCGGTTGAAGCATCAACCGATCAGGTGAGCTGCTTGATGCTTCGGCCGTCGGCTTCGGGAACTTCACCCGGGCGCTGAGGAGAGCAGGTGGAGACGTCGGTTTGACATTTGGGGCGATGCGGCATCAGGTGACCCGATCGGTTGAGTATTCAACCGATCGGTTGGAATTGTCGCCCAAAAAGACAGAGAACACCGTCGAACTGGCACGGTCAACGAACCGTCGGTTGAGCTCTCCCGGTCGTCGCTTGGAAGATTCAGCTACAGATGAACCGATCGGGTGAGATGTCACCCGATCGGTTGGAATTCAGCTCCAAATGTCCGAGAGCTCTGTTGGATTGAACCGGTCGATGAACCGGTCGGTTGAGCCGCACTTCACTTCAGCCTTTGTCCGGGTCGGATACGCGTGCATCACCCGATCGGTTGGTTGTGTCCAACAGATCTGTTGAGGGCTGAAAAATAGCAATCTTCATCGTTTGACCCCCTGGATCGTGTGTGACTCCTCCCGTTGCTCCGGGGACTCATGATATCTTCGTTATATGTCCCCTACGCTGGCAATCTCTTGTAAACACACAAAAACACGAAGAAGTGAAAGAAAACTAAAAATCACAAGAAAACGAGTACGAGATGATGGAAAAAAACGGAAAAACACAAAGATGACGTGCATGAATATATATAAAATATAAACGCACGTCAATTTTCCAGTTCGAAATCCAAGATGCTTAGATTCTCAAATCTTCGACACGAACTCATCATGCTGCTGTCGTCTTATCAATATTAGACGGTTCCAATATGGAAATTTGAAGATATCGTCTTCATCGTTCCTGATTCAAATTTCCTCCTTTTGAAAAATGGCTTCATCATCCGTCCTTGCTTCTGAAGGGAGTTTGGTTACCTTCATGCAAAGGGAAAAGTGGGAGCTACGGAGCCTGGTTTAATTGCCAATTTGAGATCCAAAGTTGGAGCTGATCAGACCCCTGAACTTCAGAGTAAATATGTTTGGCTCGACTATTAGATCCGGGTGCCAGGGAGGGATGAAAGGATTCATCGTCCTGGCGACATGGAAGTTTGGGTTTATGTCAAAGCCTTCCAACGAGGGCTTCGATTTCCTATGCATCCTTTCATGCGCTACTTTCTGATCACCCTGAACCTTTCTCTTTGCCAGCTGATGCCAAACTCCATAGGTGCATTAGTGGGCTTCATTGCCCTGTGCGTGATGAAGAAAATTAAACCGTCCATTGGATTATTCAATTACTTCTTCTCGTTTCATCCTCTCAAGACTCTGGGCTGGTACATGATAACGGCACGTCGAGGTGGGAAGCTGTTTGATGACCTCCAGTCCTCAAATTCCAATTGGAAAGAGGAGTTCGTGTTTGTGGTCTTTCAAGGCGAGGCGAGCTTTTGCACCGGATGGGGTATCCCTGACTTAGGTCTCATCGAGGACAAGCCTTTGTCTGGAGCAGAGAAGGAAGCCACCGATGCATTGTCGAGCTTGCCAGAGAATGTAAGGAAGACGAAGTGGTTGTGGTCCGACTTGGTGCTGCTCCAGACCGTATGGACGAAAGGTCGATTTAATCGTGCCCATCAACTGTTCGATCTTCGTTCTATACCTTAACATTTTTTCTTCTGCAAGCGTGGTCAGTCTGGAGTACCAGGTGGATCCTGCGTTGAGGGAAGGGGTCGAGGCTTCTATCAGAGAAGCTGAGGACAGCATGTTATCTCCTCGAGTTCCTTCTGCAGAAGAAGGAACGGCTCGATCGTCCGAGGAACGCCCATTGTCGCTGATGGGGCTACTCAGCTGGCTCGTCTCCAGCAAAAGAAAAAGGAGAAGCCCCCCAACCGAATTTGAGGTGGTTGATGTTGAAGGAAATAAGAAAAGGCGTCGACTTCGCCTTAGTGACCCTGAGTCATCAGGGTCGATTGAAGCTGTGGACTGGCTTGGGCCCTCGGATGCGAGTCAATTGCTTAGCAAAACCTGCATTCCAGAGTAGGAGCAGCGAACTCTTCTAGAGGGAGATTCAGGGGAGACCCGGGCCCCTCCCGAGCTCCTTCTGCATGAGGATTCGGGCCTGGGGGGGTTTGTTCCCTCCAGTGTCTTTGTCTGAGGACATTCCCGATGAATTCATACCAATATTGCTTGAAAGTAAATCGCCTCAGGCTCCATTTGATTGTCCCACGGGGGAACTCATTCAAATGGAGTTTCCAATGAAGAGAGACGATTCTGCTCTTCTGGAGTGCGTGGCTGCCTCTCGGATTGCCGAAAATGCACCCTTCCACAGGATAGGACCGTTGTGGAGAGGGCTGATTATGATAGGCTTGCGTTGATGCCATCCATGCGAATGTCCAGGTAACTACTGGGCCAACCTCCATTATAGGTTATGCACGCATGGATGTTGACCATCGTGCCTTGTTTGCAGGCTCTCGTGGCCACGGCTGCGTTGCGTTGATACGTACCTGTGGTGGCTAATCATGAAGTCATCCTGGGGGCCGTTAAGATGGCTGTGGAGAAGTCTTGGGCTGAGTTGGATAGAGTGGGGCTTCTGTGCAAACTGAGAATTAACCACATTCAGCAACTCGAGCATGATTTACGCGAGTCTCGTAAGAGGGAAGCTGAACAAGCCGCCTCGAGAGAGAGAGCGGAGAAAGCTCTGCTGGAGGAGAGAGCCAGCACCGAGGCCATAGCGGAGAGGGCGGTCCAGGAATTCAAGGATTCATTACCCGATTTCGACGAGCTGTACACTCTAGGCTGTGAACGATGTCGATCAGAAGTGAAGGATCGATTCCCCAGCATTGCCATTGAGATCGACCAGATCCCTGTGTTGTTCCTAGATATCGATGATGATGATCTGAGCCAGGGCACAATGGAGGCCGCTCATACTGGCGAAGTTTCCATTACGACGGGCGATGATGTGGGCGCTGGTGTTTCGGGAGGTCAAGAGCAAGTTGCTGTGCTTGAGGGAGATCATGTGCCTAGCAACTCATTACAGAATTTTGACGCTCCTCTTACCCTGCCATAATTTTCAAATGTATAGGGGGAGATACAAACGAAAATTTTGTAGTATAAGCGCTAGAAAAATTGGCGTGTACTCTTTGTTTGTCGCTGTATCTCTTTATTTTGTCGTCGCTTAAACCGTGTGGTCATAATGCCTGATGGCCCCTTTCGACAAGTTAGACCCTTGCAACAGATGGTTAGGGTTAAGCTGTTGAACCATGTTAGAAATAGACCACTTTGTTTAGTGGCGAGGGAGTGGTTCCCTCGACTTACGTCTGACGGTGTGAGAGAGTCGCTTAGTGGCGAAGGGATAGCCCCTTCGACTTACGACTGACGACGCAATATGGTCGTTCAGTAACAAAGGAGTGGCCCCTCGACTAATGGATGGCGATGCGATAGGGTCGTTCAGTGGTGAAGGGGTGGCCCCTCGAATTATGGCTGACAATGCGAGATGGTCATTCAGTGGCGAAGGTGTGACCCCTTCGACTTACGGCTAACGACGCGAGAGAGTCGTTGAGGGGCGAAGGGGTGGCCCCTTCGACTTACGGCTGATGACACGAGAGGGTCATTCAGTGGCGAGGGGTGGCCCCTTTGACTTACAACTGAAGATGCGAGAGGGTCGTTCAGTGGCGAGGGGTGGCCCCGCGACTTAAGGCTCACGACGCGATAGGGTCGTTCAGTGGCGAAGAGGTGGCCCCTTCGACTGACGGCTGACGATGCGAGAGAGACGTTCAGTGGCTAAGGGGTGGCCCCTTCGACTTACGGCTGATGATGCGAGAGGGTCGTTCAGTGGCAAAGGGGTGGCCCCTTCGACTTACGACTTACGACTCAATAGGTTCGTTTAGTGACGAAGGGATGGCCCCTCGACTTATGGCTGACGACGCAATAGGGTCGTTCAATGGCAAAGGGGTGGCCCCTTCGACTTACGGCTGACGACGTGAGAGGGGGTGGCCCCTTCAACTTACGGCCGACGACACGATAGTGTCGTTCAGTTGCAAAGGGGTGGCCCCTTCGACTTACGGCTACGACACGATATGGTCGTTCAGTTGCGAAGGGTGTTGAGGGATGTATGCCCTCGGTTCATTTGTATTTGATGCAAATGGATTTTAATATTAAAGATGTGGATTATTGCATATGAAGCAATAGAAAATAAAATATATATTGTAAAATGTATACAAATATATTTTATAAAGGCATAAAAATGAAGAGGATTTTCCTGTGAAAGTCACGGAGAAAACCACGCTCAAATCGGAGTCCAAACGAGTCCAGAAAACTTATTTAAAAGGTGTTTTAAACAGAAAAAGAACAAACAAAGGGGGCCATTTTAAGCCCAACCCCAAAGGAGACTGGGGGCACCAGCCCAGCGGGCTGGGCCCCGCCCACCCGAACTAAGCGGGTCGGCACGCCTGACCCACCCGCTAATGCTGGCGGGCACCCAGCTCGCGGGCTGTGGCACCCGCAATCGCCCGAACTGGGCGCCCAGATCTAGGAGCCAAGATCTGAGCGGGTGGGGCCCACAGTGGGCCCCACCTGACTACAGTTTTGTTCAGTTCTTTGGCTTTGCTGAAATTTCTGCAAGAAATGGATTTTTGCTCAACTTAGGGAGTACGTTTGAGGGGTCAAACGAAGTCGAAATTAAGCACCGTTTGATTATATGTGTTCACAGTTTAGTGCTCTTCATTTGATAAGTTGTATCAATTACGAAGCTCAATGGTGAGGTAGGAACAATTCGTTAAAGATTGCCTTTGTGAAAGGCAAACTTTTGTTAATTTTTTCCCACTCCATATCTTTAGTCCCACATCGGATATGATGAAAATGAGAGGGGTCAGACGCCTATATAAATAGGGGCCAACACTCTCCTTGAAAACTTGCACCAAGTCTCAAAATCCGAGAAGCTCCCAAAAGTTTGGAGCATGCTCGGATTAAGACTTAAATTAATTATTCCCTCTCTCGCTAATATTCATCATTGCTTCTGATCGGGCTTTAGCAAACCTACGAAGGTGCTCGGATCGGATCTGAAGTCTTGACGAAGGATCCACTCAAGGTGAAATCCTCTTCGGCGTGTGGTTGGCTCGGTGACAAGGGTGTTGCTCGCCTCGGGACGCGGTGCGGTTCGGGAAGCGGTTCGGCTCGAGACGAGGAGCGGCTCGGGATGCGGTTCGGCTTGGGTGAAGCGGCGCGGTGGGCCAAAGAAGTGTTGCTGAAAACAATGCTTCGTATTTTGAGGAAACGAAGTGAAAGGTAAGTAGTTTAAATTATTAGCATGCGGTTATAATTGCAAACAGGGTAATAGATCTATCCTTAGGGGTTGGTCGGACCCAACCCTGGGATAGTAGAGATCTTGGCTAGGGTTTTTCTCTTTAGGGATAGATTTAAAATAGTTTTAAATCAGGTTTTTTTCGCTGCTACTTTCTTTTCGTCGTCCGACCGACTTAGGCCGGACGTCGATTTTATGGCCTTAAGGACCCAGGAAACCCAACATTGGTATCGGAGCCAGTCTACGTGATCTATGATTTGCATTTATAATATGTATATGATACAACATGATTCTCCATGAGATGGAGGTTTTATTTAAACTTTTAAAAATCTCGTTTTAAAGCAGTGTTTTTATTTTCGAAAATTGTTTTTGAAAATTAGATTTAATTTTAAAAATCATGTGATCATTTTAAAAAATTAGATCTTATAATTATTTGATAATTATTGATGTAACTTAGATTTATGTGATAATTTTATGTTTATGTTGCATGCTTAGCAAAATTGTTTAGTTGGTATTTTAATGGTTATATTAGTTAATTTGGATTATGTGATAATTCAAGGAAGACTTTTAGGATAGACATTAAAATCCTTAAGAAAATTACATGATAATTTTGAAGGACATGCAATGATTTAAAAATTGTTGCAACATATTAAATTCCTGTTTCGGGTAACCCTCTCCTAATTATTATTTTAATTGTTCTAATAATAATTTCGAACAAAAGGCTATGATTCAAATTGTTGCAACTTGAATTTTAAAATGCCTAATACATGATTAGGATAGCTCCTTAAAAATCCTTATTGTTGATAAGGACGTTAATAAAAGTTATTAACCAATCCTAATAATTTCGAATTTTAGGATTCAACTAGTTGATAGGATTAACTAGTTTTAATGAATCCATTTCTAATCGTACGGGACATATATGAATAATAAGTTTCCTTCATGGACCATGATCCGGTTTAGTGTTTTTTGACTAGTGTTGAGGATCACCTTAGCTTGACTTGGGATAGTGATCCTGGCCTAGCCAAATCCCTAGCCGTGTTCCACTGGACTGCAAGGATGCGAATTATGATTATGTGACATCGTCGATTATATCTAGTCAATTACGTTAAAAATCTTCTTCAAGGTTAGTCGTAGCCCTCCTTAATTTTGGACTTTGGGAACCAGGGATTTCATGGTATAGTTGTTGAGTCAACTCAAGCTGTAACATGACTATCTTTTAGGAACCAATTCTATTAAACATGTGATGTAGTTCGACTTAACCCAAACAGTCGCGTTGTGAACAAACCGAGTGCCGGTGTAAGTTAGAATTGAACAAGAAAGTAAGGGTCTGACTAGACTAGACTTTATGATTTGTTGAGCCAACTCAGGGTCACAAGTGACTAGGGATAAAAACCTATAAGGGAATCACATTTGATGTGATTGATGAAGAGTCGTCTACCGATCGCAGAGTTAAGCAACTTGTTGAGCCAACTCAAGGTTGTGATACTCAGTGCGGTCGGGTCTCTTTCCCACTAAATATTATTATTCGTTCATCCTTATGGCTTAAGATGATCGCAAAAATAGTGGGAGGATATAGTTGAATAAAATATATTTTAATTATATTTAAAAAAACCATTGAACATATGCTAAACTAGGAAAATTCTATGTTATACATAATGGAATCCAAAATAATATCCTAAAGAAAAATGTAAACTGGTCAAGATGATTGTTTAAGGAATATCAACTCAAATCAAGTTTGATAGTCTAAACCAGGTTCTCAATGACCTTAAACTGTCCTTACTGGCACACGCTTATGGACAATGATTTCCTTGAGCTATGTGTCCAACAAAATAAAAGCACGTTACCTGTCACTCGCCTCTGTGAGGAACAGCTTGAACATACTGATGTTCAATGCAAGTTTCTTCATACAATTTGTTGAGTCAACTTAAGGTTGTATGGAAAACGGTTTCGATCCATAAGATTCGAAACTTCGATCAAACTGTTTGAATCGAAGATGAGTGCACAAGCAGTGCAAGACCACGTATCCAAATCGGATTTTGAGTCAAGCAACTTGTTGAGTCAACTCATGGTTGTGAAGCTCAAGTGTTTGGATACGTAAGATGCTTGCACAGCTAATAATTTTGTTGGGAAAGTATTGTCTAAATGTGATTTAGAATGGAGAAGCCAATGAAGAAAGTCAGTTGAGAAAGAAAGTTTTGACTATGATAAGAAAAGGCAAAAGTAGGAGGAACTGAAAATGTGATATTTGATGTCACGATTTCAGGAAGATTGTTATACAAAAGGAGAACACATACTGGCGAATGTCGTCACTTTGCTTCTGAAGCAATGTCTCGGTGTGAATGTTTTGTATAACAATATTGTATTAAATGTTAATACACAAATACGCAAGTTATAGAAACTTTATCTATGGAAAAATAGATTGGGCTGTATCGATGAGAACAAACCTGACAAGATGCATAAATAGAGTTTTGATCTCTCGTCTTATGAGTCGAAAGACACTTATAAGTCTTGTCTCAATGGTATGATGGCCAAACACCTTCTGTAATACAGTGGGAGAATGAGTTGGAGAACTCATGATCTTATACATAAGGATGTAATCTGACCAAGTCTAAATTAGCCCTAGATATGTTATACTTATTTTATTACGACACGTGTTCTTGATGAAACACAAGTCCGATAAAATAGAGTACACAGTAATGGAAGTGTTTGAATTGCTTCGATCAGATCGAAGAGTCGAATACTTAGCTATATAATTCTTGCAAAATTAAAAGAAAATGTGATTTTCTCTCAGGTCAAGTCTCTTAGCACATTGGTGTGTTGGAGAGCATGAATCACACTTTGTTAGACATGGTGTGATACATGGCAAGTGACTCTGAGTTACAATCCTCCCTCTGGGTTAAGTCTCAAATAGTAATGCCTAGGTTCTTGATAAGGTTCTACGAGGATCTTATCAATACGATATTCATTAAATCAATCATTAGGAAGTTATTGGATTACTCGAGTCTCGTATGACAAATAAGTCGAGTAAAACATCATAATTGATGATGACTTAGTCAACTTCCTGGATGCCATTCGGTGTAGGGACTCTGATTAATAACTTGATGCAATCCGTAAAGGGTCCTTGCACGTGAATAAAGTATGGACTTTAGTTTACGTGCCAAAGGAAAGTGTTTCCTATGGCTGCAAGTGAATCTTCGAGTCTAGAAGATTGGTACAGAAGGAAAATAATGAAGTACAACTTGTGTTGGTTGAGAACGATTATCATCATAACTCCTAAAAAAAGATTATGGTGAAACTTTCTCGCCAACAGCCGTGTACAAATATATTCGGGTCGAACTTGATGTAAATGCTCATGATGACCATGAAAACTGGTGTAATCATGTATAGTCTGTTTTCTAAATATGATTTAGAAGAACAAACTTATATGAATTGGCCAGAGAGTTTTCATGGTCAGTGGGAGCGAATAAAAACATACGAGGCATTAAGGAGCCGAAACATATGTTTTGACAAAGTGGTCAAAGATTTTGACACTTTATTAGAAATGATCATGAACCGTCAAAATGACCAGTAACTTATTTGGATTATTCTTGTAAGGTACGATGAGCTAGATGAGATCCAGGCAAGACATTTATTATGGATTCCAAGAGACCAAGAAAATTATTTGGATGTGATTCAAATGTGTGTTAGAAAAATCCTTAAGTCTATAACTAAAGATGGTTTAGCAAATTCACTCACGAAGGCTCTGCCACATAAAGTCTAGAGAGACTTATTTGTAAATGCGATATGAGACACTGGGATAAATGTGCCTGAGTTCAAGTGAAAGATGTTGGAAGATAGGTATGCCCTCGTACTCGAGGCAGTTTATCTCTTTGTATATATACAAACATCTTGTTCCAAAAAACAGTAAGCTGTATGGTAATAATTTATCTAAGTTAATAATAATGTAGTTGACATTAGAACTTAGGTAAAGTCCGAAGACTTAATGCGAGGTTAAACAAGTATCAAAATGAGGATCTCGATCATGGAGAATTATTTGACCGTCAGTAGCATAAGTGTAACAATTGTTAGTGGTCATATATGTTTCAAGAAAAGGATATCGAAACATCGCATAGACCATTGTGTCTTTTTCTTCACCATGAAGTGGCGACGATGATCACATGGTCGTTCGACTTGGCGAAGTTGGAGACGAGACACAGGGCTCATTGGAGAATGAGTTCACTGAACGACACAACGAGAGTTATCACATGGTAACCATATCGAGAGTGATAACTCTCTGTGATGATAGGCTAGTTGGTCCTTAGACTTGAAGTAATTGTAGAAACCTGTACATGAACGGTGTCACTTAGATTTCTGACCTAGCTTAGAGGCAAGGCCTGTTGAAAGGTTTTTGGTTGGGTGACGCTTGAAGCGTGCGAGGAGAGTAATGAACAAGAGAGAATTCATCTCTCCCGTTATGGGGAGTTAGTGTCGCGTGTGTTGGTTTTGTCTTTAGTAAAAAACTTTGGCCAAAGTATGTTGGAAGAAGTCCAACATTATTTGACTAAAGGCTGATGGAAACTAACCAAGTTCAAGCTATTGGGGTTGACAGTTTGACCGTTCCCTAGGCTTGACTAGGCGACATAGTTTTGACGAGGGGACTGAAACTGTGGTATTCATCACGGACACAGTCACAGTGGTCCCGCCAATACTCATATCAATGAGTTAACCACATAAGTATGATACTGAAACAAGGACGGTACCTATTGCTCGTGGTCACTGTCGTCTGGGGTTTCGAGCCCGACCTGTAGTAGGGTTAGGCTCTAGGGTCTCACACGGAATGAGACATTCATCAAGTAATAGGTAGAAATTAGGGAGATAATACATATGAAGTATGGGAATTAATTAAGTCGCAAAGAGTTTGCGATGTAAGTCTAAAACATCAAACTGCAAAAAGGTGGCAGATAGCTTCTGCAATCGGGATAAATGATCCTGAGTGTAGTAGGAGATGTTGAGGGATGTATGCCCTCAGTTCATGTGTATTTGATGCAAATGGATTTTAATATTAAAGATGTGGATTATTGCATATGATCCAATAGAAAATACAATATATATTGTAAAATGTTTACAAATATATTTTATAAAGGCATAAAATGAAGAGGATTTTCCTGTGAAAGTCATGGAGAAAATCGGGCTCAAATCGGAGTCCAAACGATTCCAGAAAACCTATTTAAAAGGTGTTTTAAATAGGAAAAGAACAAACAAAGGGGGGCCTTTTAGGCCCAACCCCAAAGGAGACTGGGGGCACCAGCCCATCTGGGCTGGACACCCAGGCCCGTGGGCCTGGTCACCCAGCCCAGCGGGCTGGGCCCTGTGTCACGTCCCGCTTCCCATTAGACTTGAGAGCGAGGACATGAACGGGCCCGCTTGTGCAAGTCAGGAGGAGGTACTTTTGCTTTTCTTTCCCCTTGACTTATCACAATAAGCGTCTGTGTAAACACTGAAGGTTCTTGCTTGCATTACTCCAAAACAACACAGATAAGTAAGACAATATTACATTCTCAACCGTCTCAACGGAATTACAACAAATGGAGAAAAGAAGAATGGGTCTTATGACCCGTACAACAAGCGAAAAAGAAGTGCAATGAATGTTCACTAGTTTGACAGTTCTTGGTCCACTGGTTCAGCTATCTCAACTAGTCCTCCTGGTGCTAAAGCTCGGGATCTGACATACATCCAAAAACATGAATGTATGTCAGTAAGGGTCTGCAAGTAGATATTAGAACCCAAGGTAAGGTATATACAAATTTATACTGGATTTAAGATGCGTTAATAATTTAAATGAGATAATGACAACATGCTGATTTAAAATGAAAATAGAGTAAAGTACTCCTAGCATGCAGTTCTAAGCAGTTTAACAAGTAAAATAAATCTTCTCGTTGGTTCATTAGCATATCCATATAGCTGAGATAACAAATCCAAGTTGCAAGTTTCATGTTAGCATTTCATGATTGTTGGCATTCACGATTTGTTAGCATTCACGATTGTTAGCATTCATGTCTATAAAAGGGTTCTCGCCTTTAGGTCGTGATGAGTGAGTCGTCCTTCTCACGGGGGCTTACCGTGATTAATTGGCGCTAACCCACCGCCTACGGGTGGTGCCCTTGAAGAGAGTACTCGTTCATACGCCTAGCAGCCGCTCAACCCTTACCCCACCCAAGATTTGTGCTCGAACACGAGCCAGCCTAATTCACGAATTTCAAGCACGAATTTGTCAACTTAATGACATAACGAAAGTCACGATTTCGCCTTTGAGACGCACGATTTCATGATGTCTCACGTTAGTTAATTATTTCAAGGCATGCAGCAATTAAATAACATGACCAGTTATCTTTAAACAACAATTTCCATGGTTACGAGAGTAACGAGCAACATTTACATACAAGAGACTAATTTAACATCCAATTCGTAAATTCATTATAAATCGTATACTTGCCTGATTTCAGCGATTTTGGTGCCATTGGGTCCGTCTTGACGGGTGCTACGTGTCGGTACTGCTGGTTCTCTGTTTCGGTTAAGCAAATCAAAGAATTAGACTCATGGCGAGATAATCAAATTATCGTGTTAATCCTAAAAGTGGGTTCATCTAATTTTACTGGGTTCTCTGGCTAGGGCGGTGTTTATTGTATTACACTAGCATGATTCGCCTTATTGTATTCAAATTTTATTATCTAACATTATTACTAACTAGCTGAAATTAAATGACTTAACATATTTAAATATTAGTCTATCACTAACAACCTAGTAATACTAATCTTACCTTAAGCTAATGGTATGGTTAACATCTTAATTAATACTATCACCAACTTATACCTACCTCTAACATATAATAATACAAAACCCTTCACTCAACCTGCCATCTATTTGAATATTACTCTATTCTCTTCATTTTTTTATTAATAACCTAAGATGTAAGGCTGTCAATTGATATGTTTCTTTATTCAATCAACAACTCCTTACACAAAACTGTCACCCACAGGGCCACAACCCCTTTTCTTTCATTCTTTAATAACCCATATCATAACACTCAGGCTCTCTCTTCCTTTCTCCTTCACTTCTGTCTTCTTTCTGTTTTCATTTTTTTTGTTTTGAAACTAACGGCAGCAAGCAACAAGACTTGCGCGAAAAACAAAAGGGAGCGGATCTTCACCTACGCGACGGGGAGGAGAAGGGCGGACGGCGGCTCAGCTGGGCGGCTCCGGTGACCGGCGACCGGCAGCCTGGGCTCCGGCGACCACTGCTGGGCGGCGGCGGCTCCGTGCTGGGCGGCGCGCGCGTGGTCGGGGGTGGTGGCCATGGTGAGGGGAGGAGGAAGGAGGAAGAAGAAGGAAAAAGATGATGGGTTTGTAGAGTTTTGTTGATTTTTGTAAATCTGAATTTGGTTGTGAAAAGTTTAATTTTTCAGATCTGAAATTATTGATTGAATCTGAAATTTTGATCATTCCCTCTTGATTTCAGATTTTGGGTTTGTTGGGAATTTGATTTTTGGGGAGAATTTGTTTGGAGAATTTGATGTTGTATTGATTTGGGGATGATTTGTTTGAGGGCTAAATTGTTTTTGGTTTGGGGAAGAAGAAGGATCGGAAATGGGTTTGTTGGTAGAGGAGATGAAGATTCAGACATTGAAATGGAATTTGTTTCAATCTGAAATTGTGTTTTCAGATTTGTGTTTCTCCCTTCTTGATTTCAGATATGAAATTTCAGTTTGGTTTAGATTTGGTTGCGATGAAGGTGGGGGATTTGAAAATGGTGAACAGATTTGGGAAGAATTTGTTGGATTGATTTGAAGTGGTTTGGGGAAGAAACTGGTGGGAGATCTTGGGCTGATTTGTTTGATCAGAAACTGATTTGGGTTCCATTCGTGTCGATGGATTTTGCAGAGTGATTTATACGAACTTGTAATGAACGGTTAGTAGTGTTTAAGGCAAAGTTTTCTTCAGCTTTAATTTAATTCAATTTGTCCTATGCAGAATTTGGTGTTGGTTTGTCTGTAAATTTTGTCAAAGATTAAGTTTAATGCAATCTTTTGACTAACAATTTGAAGAAAACGTGTTTGCTTTTTGATTAATCAACAAGGGGAAAGTATCTGCCATCAACTATGTGTTTAGTCAAAATAGGTTTGGTAGGATTATGATGGAGATTAATTGTAACCATGACAAATCGTGATGGGGGAATGTATCTGATATGAGAAACGCGTTTCTCTCCTCTAACCTTTGTATTTTAAAATTAAACGTAAATGAGGAGTTATGCTAGGAGGTTAAAGGAGTAAAGTAATTAAGTAAAATAATTAAGTTTAATTAATAAAGTGATTGGTGAAAATTAAAAGCGATTAGCAATTTGTAATTAGCAAGGTAATTAATTAAAGTGATTGGTTAAACTAGATAGTTAATTAATGATGACACGGTAAAAACGAAATTAGAGACGCGCTCGTGTCGACACATAGCAGAGAACGTACGGACTAAAAATATTATCCGGACGACAGAAGTAAAATACTGGTACGCACGATTCTACACACGTCTAAAAATACAGGCCGTTACATTCTACCCACCTTAAGAAAAATTCCGTCCTCGGAATTCTTATCAACCAATGAGCAAGAAACATGTATGGATAACGTTCTCGTGTTTATATGAGGTAAATTATGACCTGAAATACTTCGATACGAAGAAATGAAATTGGTTTGGAAAAGACACATGTAATGTGGTTAAGACTGAGTTTCAAAAAGAGGTTCGGATGACTAAGCACCATCAATGGCCTTAACCGTTAATGGGCAAGTGAAAAAGGCTAGGGACGGCTACCCAAGATGTGCGGAGATGAGGATGAGAAAAATAATAACGTATACATGTAGCCTCTTAACAGTCACCCCAATATTCTAACACACGGGTTGCTAAACTTGTAATCTCAAACAAGTGTTACTAAAATAAATCATCACTTCTCGTCTTGTCACCGGATAATGTTACAACTATAAGCACATCATGAACTTTAAATATAAGTCCAATACTGCTCCTTTCCTTTTGATTTATATATCTCATAATTTTTGTCTTAAACAATTAATATTCTAAACAAGGCAACTTCGAAAGGGAAAATACCAACTATCCTCAATCAATACTTTTTACAATTTCCCGTTCAATCATTATTGCTATTAAGACAGTAACATTTTCTCGGGAAAACTTTAACGTGTGATATCCTCTATGCCTAAGTTCTCCAAAAAGCTGTACATTCTCATAGGTTACCCATTCGTAGTGTATCATCCCTTGTTCATTGTATAACCTAACTCGTAGTACTATAATTGTGACATCCACAAATCCCAATATTAATCTTATTCATACATTAATCCATTGATATAACGGTGCTCTACCAATTACTAACATAAGACGACAAGTAAAAAGAAAGATACGCCTTGTATACATCACCATCTACTATCAACATTTATCAGGCTCCCAACAACTCATAAGTTTAAACACCTAGTTAACAAATTTTTGAATCATATCTCATCATTTCTCATCGAATCTTATCTCAAGCAACTTAGATCAATTAACGCAACCATCCATTCATAACAACTTATCATATCATTTTCGACGTCTCCATTTTGCTATCCGTACGATGAAGTCTTGTTACATTAAATACTCTATTATCGTCATCACAAATCATGTAATATCTACCAGGCTACTCTCAGCTGCTAAATGAATTTCAAATCCGCAATATGTACTCGTCTTCCTGTGTACCTTTCATAGTATGGAATCCTATTGAAGTCATTATGAATGGGTATAAACTAAATGTGAAATATAATTCTTGAACACATTATTCCATCCGTCATATTGTAAATAATCAACACAACTACACCTTACATCATTATAATCCCTTAATAATAATTATTATTATATCTAATCATTCTAACAATATAACGGATAACAAAATTTAACATTGTCGATGATAGAAATAAAAGTAGAAGTAAACATTTTAAAAGAAAAGGTTATAACGCAAAATTATAACTAATCTCGCTAAAGTGGTGATAAATAAATAGATGCACTAATGTGGTAACCAAGAGGTAGTGTAGGATACAGAGTTGTTTGATGTAATGAATCAAGTTTATGACGAATGGGTTTCAGGTGAGGCAAGGACATGGAGTTGGCTTGATCAGAAAGATGATCTTACAGGTGCAAGAAGTAAGAACAACCATGTATATACGGGCGGAAAGTAAAGTACTGGTGGCTGCTCGAGTGTGGTAAGTAAAGCGCGTGTAATGTATAAAGTAAAGGTGACTGCGCAAGTGCAACAGTAATGACGGTGGCATGGCATATGGTAGTAACAATGTTTTAACTAACAGGCAATGTGATGACAACAGTAAGACAACCAGGTTGACGCAGTAAAACTGAAAATGACAAGTAATGAGCGAGCTTGAGGAAAACAAACGTTGCTTGACTATCTAATAGCGTATGCTGGCCTTAATAAGAAGTCTAGTTTAGCTTCCAAACCAGCCAGGCAGTCAGGGCTTGAAGGCACAGGTCACTTCTATGACCGCAGGACAAGTCCTTTGGTTGACTAACCCCCTTCCCATTCCTTTCTAGACACTGATCCAGTAGTAATTTAAGACCGCTCATTATTATACCATTCTATCACTAAAGTAGTCTTGACTTAGTCTGTGGAACAGTGATATCAAATCGGTAGTCGTAACACGAGCTAGCTTGATCAGGTGGCATAGGGATGGTTATGTATAATTAAATGGGAGAATGGGAGATATGTGTAAAAATGTGACAATATCTTAATAACGTATATAAAGATAGTGAATAGGTGGTATGAGTTAAAATGGTAGATAAAAAATAGACGAAATAGTCATGGGCGTAGTGTTTATTTCGGAGGTAGATTTTGTTTTTTACAAAAACTTTAAAGTATAAATACGATGAATACAGAACTAATACACCGAAATAGTTGAAGTTTTATTTAGCATGAAAAGTATTCAAAATTAGTATATGGTCGGTTGTTTTGAAATCTGTTGTAGTATAGTAAGAAGAAAATGCCATACATAATCATGATTCACGTCCTTGTGGTCCAGCGGACACGGCCAGTGAAGTGACTAAGCCAGGATCACTTACCCCAAGTCTAGCTAGGGTGATCCAACAAACTTAGCCAAACACATTGACCGGATCATGGTCCATTGAAAGAAGCATATCATTTATATGCGTGCCATCAACAAAAAGGTTTAAAGATAAAGATCTCCATACGTAGAAAGTAAAATAGTATGGTATAGATTTGAAATCATTAGAAATTTAGTGACTAAAAATTTCCAGTGAAGGAAACTCAAAATCAAATAATAATTTTAAGTCAGTTGAAAAATATAAGGCCTATATAAAAGATTTTTAAAGAAGTTAAACTAGGCGAGAAATTCCATAAAAGAGATATCGATAGTAAAATCAGTATAGTAATGGGAGTGATTCAAAGGATAACGATGGCTATCAGGAAGATCACGTGAATCGAAAGCAAGGGTTAGAATTGTGAGTATAGGTAAGGGTTGAGTTGTGAAAGGTCACGATAGATTACTAAGGTCAAAAGTGGAATGTAAAATGGAGGGAGACTAAAAATCAAGGATATACTGATTTGGTTGGCTAAGGATCAGTAAACTTAGGACTGGAATTTTCTAATGGATTTGATCGGGGTAGAAATTTCTAAGGAAGGTGTTGTCTGAGTGTCAAGATTGTAATATTATCTATGATGTTTTAAAGTACTTTGCATGAGCATTGACCTGCATGGGCCACCACTAAAACCTGTCACGTCCCGCTTCCCATTAGACTTGAGAGCGAGGACTAGAACGGGCCCGCTTGTGCAAGTCAGGAGGAGGTACTTTTGCTTTTCTTTCCCCTTGACTTATCACAATAAGCGTCTGTGTAAACACTGCAGGTTCTTGCTTGCATTACTCCAAAACAACACAGATAAGTAAGACAATATTACATTCTCAACAGTCTCAACGGAATTACAACAAATGGAGAAAAGAAGAATGGGTCTTGTGACCCGTACAACAAGCGAAAAAGAAGTGCAATGAATGTTCACTAGTTTGACAGTTCTTGGTCCACTGGTTCAGCTATCTCAACTAGTCCTCCTGGTGCTAAAGCTCGGGATCTGACATACATCCAAAAACATGAATGTATGTCAGCAAGGGTCTGCAAGTAGATATTAGAACCCAAGGCAAGGTATATAGAAATTTATACTGGATTTAAGATGCGTTAATAATTTAAATGAGATAATGACAACATGCTGATTTAAAATGAAAATAGAGTAAAGTACTCCTAGCATGCAGTTCTAAGCAGTTTAACAAGTAAAATAAATCTTCTCGTTGGTTCATTAGCATATCCATATAGCTGAGATAACAAATCCAAGTTGCAAGTTTCATGTTAGCATTTCATGATTGTTGGCATTCACGATTTGTTAGCATTCACGATTGTTAGCATTCATGTCTATAAAAGGGTTCTCGCCTTTAGGTCGTGATGAGTGAGTCGTCCTTCTCACGGGGGCTTACCGTGATTGGCGCTAACCCACCGCCTACGGGTGGTGCCCTTGAAGAGAGTACTCGTTCATACGCCTAGCAGCCGCTCAACCCTTACCCCACCCAAAATTTGTGCTGGAACACGAGCCAGCCTAATTCACGAATTACAAGCACGAATTTGTCAAATTAATGACATCACGAAAGTCATGATTTCGCCTTTGAGGCGCACGATTTCATGATGTCTCACGTTAGTTAATTATTTCAAGGCATGCAGTAATTAAATAACATGACCAGCTATCTTTAAACAACAATTTCCATGGTTACGAGAGTAACGAGCAACATTTACATACAAGAGACTAATTTAACATCCAATTCGTAAATTCATTATAAATCGTATACTTGCCTGATTTCAGCGATTTTGGTGCCGTTGGGTCCGTCTTGACGGGTGCTACGTGTCGGTACTGCTGGTTCTCTGTTTCGGTTAAGCAAATCAAAGAATTAGACTCATGGCGAGATAATCAAATTATCGTGTTAATCCTAAAAGTGGGTTCGTCTAATTTTACTGGGTTCTCTGGCTAGGGCGGTGTTTATTGTATTATACTAGCATGATTCGCCTTATTGTATTCAAATTTTATTATCTAACATTATTACTAACTAGCAGAAATTAAATGACTTAACATATTTAAATATTAGTCTATCACTAACAACCTAGTAATACTAATCTTACCTTAAGCTAATGGTATGGTTAACATCTTAATTAATACTATCACCAACTTATACCTACCTCTAACATATAATAATACAAAACCCTTCACTCAACCGGCCATCTATTTGAATATTACTCTATTCTCTTCATTTTTTATTAATAACCTAAGATGTAAGGCTGTCAATTGATATGTTTCTTTATTCAATCAACAACTCCTTACACAAAACTGTCCCCCACAGGGCCACAACCCCTTTTCTTTCATTCTTTAATAACCCATATCATAACACTCAGGCTCTCTCTTCCTTTCTCCTTCACTTCTGTCTTCTTTCTGTTTTCATTTTTTTGTTTTGAAACTAACGGCAGCAAGCAACAAGACTTGTGCGAAAAACAAAAGGGAGCGGATCTTCACCTACGCGATGGGGAGGAGAAGGGCGGACGGCGGCTCAGCTGGGCGGCTCCGGCGACTGGCGGCCTGGGCTCCGGCGACCACTGCTGGATGGCGGCGGCTCCGTGCTGGGCGGCGCGCGCGTGGTCAGGGGTGGTAGCCATGGTGAGGGGAGGAGGAAGGAGGAAGAAGAAGGAAAAAGATGATGGGTTTGTAGAGTTTTGTTGATTTTTGTAAATCTGAATTTGGTTGTGAAAAGTTTAATTTTTCAGATCTGAAATTATTGATTGAATCTGAAATTTTGATCATTCCCTCTTGATTTCAGATTTTGGGTTTGTTGGGAATTTGATTTTTGGGGAGAATTTGTTTGGAGAATTTGATGTTGTATTGATTTGGGGAAGATTTGTTTGAGGGCTAAATTGTTTTTGGTTTGGGGAAGAAGAAGGATCGGAAATGGGTTTGTTGGTAGAGGAGATGAAGATTCAGACATTGAAATGGAATTTGTTTCAATCTGAAATTGTGTTTTCAGATTTGTGTTTCTCCCTTCTTGATTTCAGATATGAAATTTCAGTTTGGTTTAGATTTGGTTGCGATGAAGGTGGGGATTTGAAAATGGTGAACAGATTTGGGAAGAATTTGTTGGATTGATTTGAAGTGGTTTGGGGAAGAAACTGGTGGGAGATCTTGGGCTGATTTGTTTGATCAGAAACTGATTTGGGTTCCATTTGTGTCGATGGGTTTTGCAGAGTGATTTATACGAACTTGTAATGAACGGTTAGTAGTGTTTAAGGCAAAGTTTTCTTCAGCTTTAATTTAATTCAATTTGTCCTATGCAGAATTTGGTGTTGGTTTGTCTGTAAATTTTGTCAAAGATTAAGTTTAATGCAATCTTTTGACTAACAATTTGAAGAAAACGTGTTTGCTTTTTGATTAATCAACAAGGGGAAAGTATCTGCCATCAACTATGTGTTTAGTCAAAATAGGTTTGGTAGGATTATGATGGAGATTAATTGTAACCATGACAAATCGTGATGGGGGAATGTATCTGATATGAGAAACGCGTTTCTCTCCTCTAACCTTTGTATTTTAAAATTAAACGTAAATGAGGAGTTATGCTAGGAGGTTAAAGGAGTAAAGTAATTAAGTAAAATAATTAAGTTTAATTAATAAAGTGATTGGTGAAAATTAAAAGCGATTAGCAATTTGTAATTAGCAAGGTAATTAATTAAAGTGATTGGTTAAACTAGATAGTTAATTAATGATGACACGGTAAAAACGAAATTAGAGACGCGCTCGCGTCGACACATAGCAGAGAACGTACGGACTAAAAATATTATCCGGACGACAGAAGTAAAATACTGGTACGCATGATTCTACACACGTCTAAAAATACAGGCCGTTACATTCTACCCAGCTTAAGAAAAATTCCGTCCTCGGAATTCTTATCAACCAATGAGCAAGAAACATGTATGGATAACGTTCTCGTGTTTATATGAGGTAAATTATGACCTGAAATACTTCGATACGAAGAAATGAAATTGGTTTGGAAAAGACACATGTAATGTGGTTAAGACTGAGTTTCAAAAAGAGGTTCGGATGACTAAGCACCATCAATGGCCTTAACCGTTAATGGGCAAGTGAAAAAGGCTAGGGACGGCTACCCAAGATGTGCGGAGATGAGGATGAGAAAAATAATAACGTATACACGTAGCCTCTTAACAGTCACCCCAATATTCTAACACACGGGTTGCTAAACTTGTAATCTCAAACAAGTGTTACTAAAATAAATCATCACTTCTCGTCTTGTCACCGGATAATGTTACAACTATAAGCACATCATGAACTTTAAATATAAGTCCAATACTGCTCCTTTCCTTTTGATTTATATATCTCATAATTTTTGTCTTAAACAATTAATATTCTAAACAAGGCAACTTCGAAAGGGAAAATACCAACTATCCTCAATCAATACTTTTTACAATTTCCCGTTCAATCATTATTGCTATTAAGACAGTAACATTTTCTCGGGAAAACTTTAACGTGTGATATCCTCTATGCCTAAGTTCTCCAAAAAGCTGTACATTCTAATAGGTTACCCATCCGTAGTGTATCATCCCTTGTTCATTGTATAACCTAACTCGTAGTACTATAATTGTGACATCCACAAATCCCAATATTAATCTTATTCGTACATTAATCCATTGATTTAACGGTGCTCTACCAATTACTAACATAAGACGACAAGTAAAAAGAAAGATACGCCTAGTATACATCACCATCTACTATCAACATTTATCAGGCTCCCAACAACTCATAAGTTTAAACACCTAGTTAACAAATTTTTGAATCATTTCTCATCATTTCTCATCGAATCTTATCTCAAGCAACTTAGATCAATTAACGCAACCATCCATTCGTAACAACTTATCATATCATTTTCGACGTCTCCATTTTGCTATCCGTACGATGAAGTCTTGTTACATTAAATACTCTATTATCGTCATCACAAATCATGTAATATCTACCAGGCTACTCTCAGCTACTTAAGGAATTTCAAATCCGTAATATGTACTCGTCTTCCTGTGTACCTTTCATAGTATGGAATCCTATTGAAGTCATTATGAATGGGTATAAACTAAATGTGAAATATAATTCTTGAACACATTATTCCATCCGTCATATTGTAAATAATCAACACAACTACACCTTACATCAATATAATCCCTTAATAATAATAATTATTATATCTAATCATTCTAACAATATAACGGATAACAAAATTTAACATTGTCGATGATAGAAATAAAAGTAGAAGTAAACATTTTAAAAGAAAAGGTTATAACGCAAAATTATAACTAATCTCGCTAAAGTGGTGATAAATAAATAGATGCACTAATGTGGTAACCAAGAGGTAGTGTAGGATACAGAGTTGTTTGATGTAATGAATCAAGTTTATGACGAATGGGTTTCAGGTGAGGCAAGGACATGGAGTTGGCTTGATCAGAAAGATGATCTTACAGGTGCAAGAAGTAAGAACAACCATGTATATACGGGCGGAAAGTAAAGTACTGGTGGCTGCTCGAGTGTGGTAAGTAAAGCGCGTGTAATGTATAAAGTAAAGGTGACTGCGCAAGTGCAACAGTAATGACGGTGGCATGGCATATGGTAGTAACAATGTTTTAACCAACAGGCAACGTGATGACAATAGTAAGACAACCAGGTAGACGCAGTAAAACTGAAAATGACAAGTAATGAGCGAGCTTGAGGAAAACAAACGTTGCTTGACTATCTAATAGCGTATGCTGGCCTTAATAAGAAGTCTAGTTTAGCTTCCAAACCAGCCAGGCAGTCAGGGCTTGAAGGCACAGGTCACTTCTATGACCGCAGGACAAGTCCTTTGGTTGACTAACCCCCTTCCCATTCCTTTCTAGACACTGATCCAGTAGTAATTTAAGACCGCTCATTATTATACCGTTCTATCACTAGAGTAGTCTTGACTTAGTCTGTGGAACAGTGATATCAAATCGGTAGTCGTAACACGAGTTAGCTTGATCAGGTGACATAGGGATGGTTATGTATAATTAAATGGGAGAATGGGAGATATGTGTAAAAATGTGACAATATCTTAATAACGTATATAAAGATAGTGAATAGGTGGTAAGAGTTAAAATGGTAGATAAACAATAGACGAAAGAGTCATGGGCGTAGTGTTTATTTCGGAGGTAGATTTTGTTTTTTTTACAAAAATTTTAAAGTATAAATACGATGAATACAGAACTAATACACCGAAATAGTTGAAGTTTTATTTAGCATGAAAAGTATTCAAAATTAGTATATGGTCGGTTGTTTTGAAATCTGTTGTAGTATAGTAAGAAGAAAATGCCATACATAATCATGATTCACGTCCTTGCGGTCCAGCGGACACGGCCAGGGAAGTGACTAAGCCAGGATCACTTACCCCAAGTCTAGCTAGGGTGATCCAACAAACTTAGCCAAGCACATTGACCGGATCATGGTCCATTGAAAGAAGCTTATCATTTATATGCGTGCCATCAACAAAAAGGTTTAAAGATAAAGATCTCCATACGTAGAAAGTAAAATAGGATGGTATATATTTGAAATCATTAGAAATTTAGTGACTAAAAATTTCCAGTGAAGGAAACTCAAAATCAAATAATAATTTTAAGTCAGTTGAAAAATATAAGGCCTATATAAAAGATTTTTAAAGAAGTTAAACTGGGCGAGAAATTCCATAAAAGATATATCGATAGTAAAATCAGTATAGTAATGGGAGTGATTCAAAGGATAACGATGGCTATCAGGAAGATCACGTGAATCGAAAGCAAGGGTTAGAAATGTGAGTACAGGTAAGAGTTGAGTTGTGAAAGGTCACGATAGATTCCTAAGGTCAAAAGTGGAATGTAAAATGGAGGGAGACTAAAAATCAAGGATATACTGATTTGGTTGGCTAAGGATCAGGAAACTTAGGACTGGAATTTTCTAATGGATTTGATCGGGGTAGAAATTTCTAAGGAAGGTGTTGTCTGAGTGTCAAGATTGTAATATTATCTATGATGTTTTAAAGTACTTTGCATGAGCATTGACCTGCATGGGCCACCACTAAAACCTGTCACGTCTCGCTTCACATTAGACTTGAGAGCGAGGACGTGAACGGGCCCGCTTGTGCAAGTCAGGAGGAGGTACTTTTGCTTTTCTTTCCCCTTGACTTATCACAATAAGCGTCTGTGTAAACACTGAAGGTTCTTGCTTGCATTACTCCAAAACAACATAGATAAGTAAGACAATATTACATTCTCAACAGTCTCAACGGAATTACAACAAATGGAGAAAAGAAGAATGGGTCTTATGACCCGTACAACAAGCGAAAAAGAAGTGCAATGAATGTTCACTAGTTTGACAGTTCTTGGTCCACTGGTTCAGCTATCTCAACTAGTCCTCCTGGTGCTAAAGCTCGGGATCTGACATACATCCAAAAACATGAATGTATGTCAGCAAGGGTCTGCAAGTAGATATTAGAACCCAAGGCAAGGTATATAGAAATTTATACTGGATTTAAGATGCGTTAATAATTTAAATGAGATAATGACAACATGCTGATTTAAAATGAAAATAGAGTAAAGTACTCCTAGCATGCAGTTCTAAGCAGTTTAACAAGTAAAATAAATCTTCTCGTTGGTTCATTAGCATATCCATATAGCTGAGATAACAAATCCAAGTTGCAAGTTTCATGTTAGCATTTCATGATTGTTGGCATTCACGATTTGTTAGCATTCACGATTGTTAGCATTCATGTCTATAAAAGGGTTCTCGCCTTTAGGTCGTGATGAGTGAGTCGTCCTTCTCACGGGGGCTTACCGTGATTGGCGCTAACCCACCGCCTACGGGTGGTGCCCTTGAAGAGAGTACTCGTTCATACGCCTAGCAGCCGCTCAACCCTTACCCCACCCAAGACTTGTGCTGGAACACGAGCCAGCCTAATTCACGAATTACAAGCACGAATTTGTCAAATTAATGACATCACGATAGTCACGATTTCGCCTTTGAGGCGCACGATTTCGTGATGTCTCACGTTAGTTAATTATTTCAAGGCATGCAGCAATTAAATAACATGACCAGCTATCTTTAAACAACAATTTCCATGGTTACGAGAGTAACGAGCAACATTTACATACAAGAGACTAATTTAACATCCAATTCATAAATTCATTATAAATCGTATACTTGCCTGATTTCAGCGATTTTGGTGCCGTTGGGTCCGTCTTGATGGGTGCTACGTGTCGTTACTGCTGGTTCTCTGTTTCGGTTAAGCAAATCAAAGAATTAGACTCATGGCGAGATAATCAAATTATCGTGTTAATCCTAAAAGTGGGTTCGTCTAATTTTACTGGGTTCTCTGGCTAGGGCGGTGTTTATTGTATTACACTAGCATGATTCGCCTTATTGTATTCAAATTTTATTATCTAACATTATTACAAACTAGCTGAAATTAAATGACTTAACATATTTAAATATTAGTCTATCACTAACAACCTAGTAATACTAATCTTACCTTAAGCTAATGGTATGGTTAACATCTTAATTAATACTATCACCAACTTATACCTACCTCTAACATATAATAATACAAAACCCTTCACTCAACCTGCCATCTATTTGAATATTACTCTATTCTCTTCATTTTTTTATTAATAACCTAAGATGTAAGGCTGTCAATCGATATGTTTCTTTATTCAATCAACAACTCCTTAAACAAAACTGTCACCCACAGGGCCACAACCCCTTTCCTTTCATTCTTTAATAACCCATATCATAACACTCAGGCTCTCTCTTCCTTTCTCCTTCACTTCTGTCTTCTTTCTGTTTTCATTTTTTTTGTTTTGAAACTAACGGCAGCAAGCAACAAGACTTGCGCGAAAAACAAAAGGGAGCGGATCTTCACCTACGCGACGGGGAGGAGAAGGGCAGACGGCGGCTCAGCTGGGCGGCTCCGGTGACCGGCGACCGGCAGCCTGGGCTCCGGCGACCACTGCTGGGCGGCGGTGGCTCCGTGCTGGGCGGCGCGCGCGTGGTCGGGGGTGGTGGCCATGGTGAGGGGAGGAGGAAGGAGGAAGAAGAAGGAAAAAGATGATGGGTTTGTAGAGTTTTGTTGATTTTTGTAAATCTGAATTTGGTTGTGAAAATTTTAATTTTTCAGATCTGAAATTATTGATTGAATCTGAAATTTTGATCATTCCCTCTTGATTTCAGATTTTGGGTTTGTTGGGAATTTGATTTTTGGGGAGAATTTGTTTGGAGAATTTGATGTTGTATTGATTTGGGGATGATTTGTTTGAGGGCTAAATTGTTTTTGGTTTGGGGAAGAAGAAGGATCGGAAATGGGTTTGTTGGTAGAGGAGATGAAGATTCAGACATTGAAATGGAATTTGTTTCAATCTGAAATTGTGTTTTCAGATTTGTGTTTCTCCCTTCTTGATTTCAGATATGAAATTTCAGTTTGGTTTAGATTTGGTTGCGATGAAGGTGGGGGATTTGAAAATGGTGAACAGATTTGGGAAGAATTTGTTGGATTGATTTGAAGTGGTTTGGGGAAGAAACTGGTGGGAGATCTTGGGCTGATTTGTTTGATCAGAAACTGATTTGGGTTCCATTCGTGTCAATGGGTTTTGCAGAGTGATTTATACGAACTTGTAATGAACGGTTAGTAGTGTTTAAGGCAAAGTTTTCTTCAGCTTTAATTTAATTCAATTTGTCCTATGCAGAATTTGGTGTTGGTTTGTCTATAAATTTAGTCAAAGATTAAGTTTAATGCAATCTTTTGACTAACAATTTGAAGAAAACGTGTTTGCTTTTTGATTAATCAACAAGGGGAAAATATCTGCCATCAACTATGTGTTTAGTCAAAATAGGTTTGGTAGGATTATGATGGAGATTAATTGTAACCATGACAAATCGTGATGGGGGAATGTATCTGATATGAGAAACGGGTTTCTCTCCTCTAACCTTTGTATTTTAAAATTAAACGTAAATGAGGAGTTATGCTAGGAGGTTTAAGGAGTAAAGTAATTAAGTAAAATAATTAAGTGTAATTAATAAAGTGATTAGTGAAAATTAAAAGCGATTAGCAATTTGTAATTAGCAAGGTAATTAATTAAAGTGATTGTTTAAACTAGATAGTTAATTAATGATGACACGGTAAAAACGAAATTAGAGACGCGCTCGCGTCGAACCATAGCAGAGAATGTACGGACTAAAAATATTATCCGGACGACAGAAGTAAAATACTGGTACGCACGATTCTACACACGTCTAAAAATACAGGCCGTTACACCCTGCCCGCCCGAAAGGGCGGGTCGGTCTCGCCTAGCCGGTCGGGCGCCCAGCCCACAGGCTGTGGTGCCTACAAGCGCATGGATCTAGGCGTCCAGATCTAGGCGCCCAGATCTATTGAGTATTAGTGTTTCATACCAATGTTATTTTGATAATGATCACAACATTATGTTGTTGCTAATGACTCTCTTGTTTTAGTCTCTTAGTTACTTTTCAAGAATATCATTTTTGTAGACTAAACACTTGGTGCAAGGATGGACATCAGGTGGAGAAGGGCTAAAGCTTGGAATCAAGGGGTGCCAAAACTTGGAGATGATGGAGAGCATCAAGGCATTAAGATTGAAGACATAGACTCTAAGGAAAGCAATGTAATCCATGTAATATTTCCTTTATTGCTTTCTCTCTCATTTGAGTCTAGGTTAATGTAATGCCTTGAAAGATGGTCTACTCATTCATGCATATGCATTTAACCATCTTAGTGAGCCTTATGATTATCATAGAATCCAACCCAATAGGCTCATCATGACCAAAGACCCATTTGGACTTAAGGGGTGCCAAAGCTTGGAGATGATGGAGAGCATCAAGGCATCAAGATTGAAGACATAGACTCTAAGGAAAGCAATGTAATCCATGTAATATTTCCTTTATTGCTTTCTCTCTCATTTGAGTTTAGGTTAATGTAATGCCTTGAAAGATGGTCTACTCATTCATGCATATGCATTTAACCATCTTAGTGAGCCTTAGGATTATTATAGAATCCAACCCAATAGGCTCATCATGACCAAAGACCCATTTGGAGACTCTGGTTCTCCTACAATCGCCTGCTGCATGATTCACAGTCGATTGGGTGATTCCAGTCGCCTGTCGAGCCTTCTACAGTCGACTGTGGTACACTGCTCAAGTCAACATTTTTATTGACTCTACTTGAGCTTCTCGCATCAGTCGACTGATGTTCAAATTACAGTCCCCTGTGAAATGGTCACCAGTCGTCTGAAAGGCGTAAGTGCGAATATTGCACCTCTCTGTTTCTCCATCTCCTGCAGTAGTCGACTGATGAAGGATAAACATTCGCCTGTCTATTTTACAGTCGACAGTCATTTGTTCTTCAGTCGCCTGTAAGCATACTTGGAGAAAGAGTGAAACTCTCTGTTTTATTCCATCCCCTGCAGCAATCGCCTGATGAAGGATATACATTCGACTGTCAGTTTTACAGTCGACTGTGTAGTCTTCTACAGTCGACTGTCCTGGCACAGATTATAGCCGTCGGGATTTTTCTAGCCGTTGAACAGTCGACTGTCATTTGTTCATCAGTCGACTGTCTGTGACGTTTCAGCCCAAATTCCTGCCGTTGCAGCTTTTTGCTTTTGGCTGTTTTCTTGGCATTTGAGAGTTCCTATAAGGTTCATATATATACGAGAGAGCTGAGTTCATTAGAACTTCTTGAATCTATTGCAAATCATTATATATTGATTAAGCCACTCTTAAACTTTCTCATTTCCCTCTTAGAGCTCATCCTCTCCTTCATGCAGTGAAGTCAAGCTCAAGGGAAATCATCCAAGTGCATTTCTAGCAAATCTTATAACTTGGAGATCCTCTTCCATGCCTTGCATTCATTAATGAGTAAGTTCATCTCAAGGCATAGGTAAGAGTGTTTTTTTTACTTTGTTATTTCATTGAAACCCTAGCTTTCTGTGTCAGAGCTAGTTACTCTCTGTGTGAGAGTATAACCTTCTTTATGAGGGTTGGTTGAGATCTCTTTGTGTGAGAGTTTGAGTCTCTCTATGTGAAAGCAAGGATATTTCTTTGTGGGAATCCTAAATCCTCTGTGTGAGGTCTCTCTAAGGATTTCTCTGTGTGAGAATCCAAATCCTCTGTGTGAGGTATCTCTGTGTGAGATTGTATTCACTTCTCTGTGTGAGAATTATAGTGGATATTGGTGTGGCTGGACGTACCCAAGTTTGGGGAACCAGGGTAACACTTTGTGGTTGCGTTTGGATTCTTATGGTGTTTATATTCCTCTTGCATTTATAATTCCGTATTTGCAAGTTTAATTTTTAAGTACGCAATTTGTGCCATTACACTATTCAACCCCCCTCTAGTGTGTTGTTGTTAGTACTGTAAGGGTAAGGCAATCCTTACAATTGGTATCAGAGAGAGGTTATAGCATACTGCAACGATGACATTCAACGCTACATTTGCGTCTCATGAAGAAGGTCACTCTACCGTTCGACCCCCGCTATTCAACGGAACCAACTACCCAAGTTGGAAGATCAGGATGATGATCTACATGAAGGGTCAAGACCTTTGGGACATTACAGAGTTGCCATTTGAGGAGCCAACTTCACCCGTGGCTTCTAGAACTAAGGCGGAGAAGGACATGATCAAAGTCAATGCAAGGGCTATGAATGCATTCCATTGCGCCCTCACTTCAAATGAGTTCAACCGCATCCCCATGTGCAAATCGGCCAACGAAATTTGGCATACATTGGAGATTTCTTATGAAGGGACTTCGAAGGTAAAGAAATCTAAACAATGCGTATTTAGATCTAAATATGAGTTGTTTAAGATGCATGAAGATGAAAACATCTCAGAGAGTTCACAAGGTTCACTGAAATTGTGAACGCTTTGGAAGGACTTGGGAAGGTAATTTCCCACGAGGATCGTGTAGAGAAGATCCTTAAATCACTTACATCTTAATGTGACTCAAAGGCCAACAGGATTTTGGAGTCAAATGACTTGTCCAAATACACCGTTGAGGAGTGCATTGGGAATCTAATGGCGTATGAAGTGAAACTTCAACATAAGAAAGAGATTCAACCAACCAAGCCCGAGAAGCAAAAGGGGGTTGCATTCCATGCCGAGAAGGAGCCAATCAAGTGGAGAAAGAAGTTCCACAGGAAGCTCCGATTGAAGAAGAAGATGATGATGATGTTAGCGATGATGATTACATCGAGCTTGCCAAGCAATTCAAGAAATTCAAGGCATTCCTCAAGGACAAGCAAGGTAAATCTTTGTCAAAGTTTGCCTCCAAGTCTAACAATTCTATTTGTTTCAATTGTAGAGAAAAAGGTCATCTTTCTACCGAATGCCCTTCCAAGCCTGACAACGAAAATTACAAAGGGAAAGGAAAGAAGCCTTGGAAAGTCAAGTCCAAATTCAAGAATCAAAAGAAGGGACATGTCGGCACATTTGATGATTTCGATGAGGACACATCAAGTGATGAAGAAGAGGATGACAAGGAGTGTGCTCAGATGTGCTTCGCGGCTTTTGATGATTCTTCATAAATCTCCTCAAGATCTAGCGATGAAGAAGTAGAGGCGTGGCTCAACTCCAACGAAGAAATGTTATTCATGGCTAATGGGAAAGAGTCTTCGTCATGCTCTAGCGAGGAGGAAAACGATGAGGAACTTGAGGAGGAAAAACTATCTTACGAGGAGCTTGAATACCGCTTCAATGTGGCCTCCAACTTGGCAAGCAAGTGCGTCGACTCACATGATAAATTCAAAGCTAAATTTAAGAATGCTATGAGTAGGGTGCATGCTTTAAAATCTTCTAGTGTAAATAATCATGATGCTTTGCATATTTGTGACACTAGTTAGAGAGACACACTTCTCTCTCAAGTTAAGGGTCGGAGCATAACCATTGAAAAATTAGTGGCTCAAAACCTTAGCTTAGAAACTCGCATTCAACAACTTACGTTGAAATGCGAAGAGGAATCCCAAAAGCTCAAAAGTTTTGTTTATTCTAGTGATTCACTCCACAGTTTGCTTGAAAAACAACATCCGATAAACCATAGATGATGTTTAGGATACACTCCAAAGGTGGTTATCAAACCCACCTATAATTCTTCTTTTGGTGCGAATTCAAGAAATATTGCTAAAGCACCTAAGAAGAATCACAATGCTTTCTTGTATAACAATAACATCAACAAGAAGCATGTAAATCACAAGCTGGTGAGGAAAAATGAAAACTCTTCATTTTTTGCTAAAAAGCAAAATGCTCATTCTATGCATGCCAAGAAATTATTTTCTACACCTAAGCATGCCACATCCACCCCTCTTGCAAAGGCAAAACCATTGCCTAGGAAATCCTTGAGTTTATGGATTCCCATTAAAATTAGTGTGCAAGAGAGGGATAGTTACATCAACTCTCTAGTTAGGGATGTGATCACCTCATGTGATTACATTAGGAAATCAAACTCCTCTTGGCTTTGGTTCCCTGATGTTTAGTTTCCTTGCACATATGCATATTACATGGGTATTATGCACAAATGCTTATTTTTAGCATACCCATTGTTTGTGTGTGTTTCATGATTTTGAAAATATTTTCAAACTTATTTTGCATGAAAATGGGGACCTTGGGGAAGACATTGTCATGCATGCATTTGTTGATCCATATGTAAGACAATAGGGGAGTTGTTATATCTAATATGTTTAAAATATTTTAAAACATATTTTAACTCTCATTTCGGGTTGATTTTTGTGATCATTATTTCCAATTGGTTATGATGGTTTCAACCTCAACGCATTGATATTGCAAACATGTTTCATGTTATAATATATTTTGGCAATATCATTGTGTATCATTAAGCTTGATTTGTTCCATATCTATTGCTTTTATACACTTTAGGCCCATGGCTCCAATATATGTATATCAATTGGTAAAGAGGATTATCTTCCAAGATTCTTTGTTTACAATTGGTATTACCTCAATTGTTAGAAATTGTTTATATCCACTTTACAATTGGTATTAGATCCTAGTAGTCAAGACTTGACCATGTCTATGATCTAGGGGGAGCATGGGATAGTGATTGATACCCACTAAATTTTACAAATGTGGTATCATACATCTCCTTATATCTTGCATATTGTCACATCTTTCATTAAGATGACAAAGGGGGATATTTGTGATGTCCACCTTTTTGATGATGTCAAGGGGGAGAGATATATGTATTATGTAAATGTAATTCTTGTACTTCATACATAAGAATTTGGGGAGAGATATATCTATGGGGAGAAATATATGGGATTGTATAAACCATTCATGTATGCAAGATATTTTCTGGTGCAATTGATTTATGTAATCCATGCCTATTATATGTCACCATGTTGTCTCATTATTTCATTTGGTATAATGAGTATTTACTATTGTGTATCTCATTTTACACTTGGTGCATATAAGTAGGGGGAGCTCATTAGCATTGTCCTTTATTTCTTTATGTTTTACATAATGTGTGTCATCATCAAAAAGGGGGAGATTGTTGAGTATTTGTGCTTCATACCAAAGTTATTTTGATGATGATCACAACATTATTTTGTTGCTAATGACTCTCTTGTTTTAGTTTCTTATTTACTTTTCAAGAATATCATTTTTGGAAACTAAACACTTGGTGCAAGGATGGACATCAAGTGGAGAAGGGCCAAAGCTTGGACTCAAGGGGTGCCAAAGCTTGGAGATGATGGAGAGCATCAAGGCATCAAGATTGAAGACATAGACTCTAAGGAAAGCAATGTAATCGATGTAATATTTCCTTTATTGCTTTCTCTCTCATTTGAGTCTATGTTAATGTAATGCCTTGAAAGATTGTCTACTCATTCATGCATATGCATTTAACCATCTTAGTGAGCCTTAGGATTATCATAGAATCCAACCCAATAGGCTCATCATGACCAAAGACTTGTTTGGAGTCTCTGGTTCTCCTACAGTCGCCTGTTGAAGGATTCACAGTCGACTGGGTGATTCCATTCGCCTTTCGAGCCTTCTACAGTCGACTGTGGTGCACTGCTCAAGTCAACATTTTTATTGACTCTACTTGAGCTTTTTGCATCAGTCGACTGATGTTCAAATTACAGTTGTCTGTATATTTACAGTCCCATGTGAAATGGTCAACATTCGTCTGAAAGGTGTAAGTGCAAATATTGCACCTCTCTGTTTCTCCATCTCCTGCAGCAGTCAACTGATGAAGGATAAACATTCGTCAATCTATTTTACAGTCGACTGTCATTTGTTCTTCAATCGCCTGTAAGCATACTGGGAGAAAGAGTGCAACTCTCTGTTTTATTCCATCCCCTGCAGCAGTCGCCTGATGAAGGATATACAGTCGACTGTCTGTTTTACAGTCGACTGTGGAGTCTTCAACAGTCGACTGTCCTGGCTCAGATTATAGCCATTGGGATTTTTCTTGCCGTTGAGAAGTCGGCTATCATTTGTTCATCAGTCGACTGTCTATGACGTTTTAGCCCAAATTCCAGTCGTTGCAGCTTTTTGCTTTTGGCTGTTTTCTTGGCATTTAAGAGTTCCTATATGGTTCCTATATATATGAGAGGGCTGAGTTCATTAGAACTTCTTGGATCTATTGCAAATCATTATAGATTGATTATGCCACTCTCAAACTCTCTCATTTCCCTCTTAGAGCTCATTCTCTCCTTCTTGCATTGAAGTCAAGCTCAAGGGAAATCATCCAAGTGCATTTCTAGCAAATCTCATCACTTGGAGATCCTCTTCCATGCCTTGCATTCATTAATGAGTAAGTTCATCTCAAGGCATAGGTAAGAGTATTTGTTTTACTTTGTTATTTTATTGAAACCCTAGCCTTCTGTGTGAGAGCTAGTTACTCTCTGTGTGAGAGTATAACCTTCTGTGTGAGGGTTGGTTGAGATCTCTCTGTGTGAGAGTTTGAGTCTCTATGTGTGAGAGCAAAAGTCTTTCTGTGTGAAAGCAAGGATTTCTCTTTGTGGGAATCATAAATCCGCTGTGTGAGGTCTCTCTGTGTGAGAGTAAGTATTTCTCTGTGTGAGAATCCAAATCCTCTGTGTGAGGTATCTCTGTGTGAGATTGTATTCACTTCTCTGTGTGAGAATTATAGTGGATATTGGTGTGGCTAGACGTACCCAAGTTTGGGGAACCAGGGTAAAATTTTGTGTTTGCGTTTGGATTCTTGTGGTGTTTAAATTCCTCTTGCATTTCTAATTTCGCATTTGCAAGTTTAGTTTTTAAATACGCAATTTTTACAGTTACACTATTCCCCCCCCCCTCTAGTGTGTTGTTGTTAGTACAGTAAGGGTAAGGCGATCCTTACAATTGGTATCAGAGCGAGGTTATAGCATACTGCAACGATGGCATTCAACGCTACCTCCGTGTCTCATGAAGAAGGTCACTCTACCGTTCGACCCCCGCTCTTCAACGGAACCATCTACCCAAGTTGGAAGATCAGGATGATAATCTACATGAAGGGTCAAGACTTATGGGACATTACAGAGTTGCTATTTGAGGAGCCAACTTCACCCGCGGCTTCTAGAACTAAGGTGGAGAAGGACTCGATCAAAGTCAATGCGAGGGTTATGAATGCATTCCATTGTGCCCTCACTTCAAATGAGTTCAACCGCATCTCCATGTGCAATCCAGCCAAAGAAATTTGGCATACATTGGAGATTTCTCGTGAAGGGACTTCGAAGGTAAAGAAATCTAAATAATGCGTATTTAGATCTAAATATGAGTTGTTTAAGATGCAGGAAGATGAAAATATCTCGGAGATGTTCACAAGGTTCACTGAAATTGTGGAAGCTTTGGAAGGACTTGGGAAGGTGATTTCCCAAGAGGATCGTGTAGAGAAGATCCTTGACTCACTTACATCTTAATGTAAGTCAAATGCCAATGGGATTTTGGAGTCAAATGACTTGTCCAAATACACCATTGAGGAGTGCATTGGAAATCTCATGGCATATGAAGTGAAACTTCAACATAAGAAAGAGATTCAACCAACGAAGCCCAAGAAGCAAAAGGAGGTTGCATTCCATGCCGAGAAGGAGCCAATCAATTGGAGAAAGAAGTTCCATCGGGAAGCTCCGAGTGAAGAAGAAGATGATGATGATGATGTAAGCGATGATGATTACATCAAGCTTTCCAAGCAATTCAAGCAATTCAAGGCATTCCTCAAGGACAAGCAAGGTAAATCTTTGTCAAAGTTTGCCTCCAAGTCTAACAATTCTATTTGTTTCAATTATAGAGGAAAATGTCATCTTTCTACCGAATGCCCTTCCAAGCCCGACAAAGAAAATTACAAAGGGAAAGGGAAGAAGCCTTGGAGAGTCAAGTCCAAATTCAAGAATCAAAAGAAGGGACTTATCGGCACATTTGATGATTCCGATGAGGACACATCAAGTGATGAAGAAGAGGATGACAAGGAGCGACCTCACATGTGCTTCGTGGATTTTGATGATTCTTCATCAATCTCCTCAAGATCTAGCGATGAAGAAATAGAGGCGTGGCTCAACTCCAAAGAAGAAATGTGCTTCATGGCTAATAGGGAAGAGTCTTCGTCAAGCTATAGCGAGGAGAAAAATGATGTGGAAGTTGAGGAGAAAAAACTATCCTACGAGGAGCTCGAATACCGCTTCAATGTGGCCTCCAACTTGGCAAGCAAGTGCGTCGACTCATATAATAAATTGAAAGCTAAATTTAAGAATGCTATGCGTAGGGTGCTTGCTTTAGAATCTTCTAGTATAAATAATCATGATGCTTTGCATGTTTGTGACACTTGTGAGAGAGACACACTTCTCTCTCAAGCTAAGGATTTGAGCATAACCAATGAAAAATTAGTAGCTCAAAACCTTAGCTTAGAAACTCGCATTCAACCACTTACGTTGAAATATGAAGAGGAATCCCAAAAGCTCAAAAGCTTTGTTTATTCTAGGGATTCACTCCACAGTTTGCATGAAAAACAACATCCGGCAAACCATAGAGGAGGTTTGGGATACACTCTAAAGGTGGTTACCAAACCCACCTCTAGTTCTTCTTTTGGTGCGAATTCAAGAAATATTGCTAAAGCACCTAAGAAATATCACCATGCTTTCTTGTATAACAATAACATCAACAAGAAGCATGTAAATCACAAGGTGATGAGGAAGAATGAAAAATCTTCATTTTTTGCTAAGAAGCAAAATCCTCATTCTTTGCATGCTAAGAAATTCGTTTCTACACCTACGCATGCCACATCCATTCCTCTTGCAAAGGCAAAACCCTTTCCTAGGAAATCCTTGAGATTATGGATTCCCACTAAGGTTAGTGTGCAAGAGAGGGATAGTTACATCAACTCTCTAGTTAGGGATGTGATCACCTCATGTGATTACATTAGGAAATCAAACTCCTCTTGGGTTTGGTTCCCTAATGTTTAGGTTCCTCACATATATGCATATTGCATGGGTATTGTGCAGAAATGCTTTTTTAGCATACCCATTGTTTGTTTGTGTTTCATGATTTTGAAAATATTTTCAAACTTATTTTTGCTTGAAAATGGGGACCTTGGGGAAGACATTGTCATGCATGCATTTGTTGATCCATATGTATGACAATGAGGAGTTATTATATCTAATATGTTTAAAATATTTTAAAACATATTTTAACTCTCATTTCGGGTTGATTTTTGTGATCATTATTTCCAATTGGTTATGATGGTTTCAACCTCAACCCATTTGATATTGCCAACATGTTTCATGTTATAATATGTTTTGGCAATATCATTGTGTATCATTGAAGCTTGATTTGTTCCATATCTATTGCTTTGATACACTTTAGGCCCATGGCTCCAATATATGTATATCAATTGGTAAAGAGGATTATCTTCCAAGATTCTTTGTCTATAATTGGTATTACCTCAATTGGTAGAGATTGTTTATATCCTACTTTACAATTGGTATTAGATCCTAGTAGTCAAGACTTGACCATTTCTATGATCTAGGGGGAGCATGGGATAGTGATTGCTACCCACTAAATTTACAAATTTGGTATCATACATCTCCTTATATCTTGCATATTGTCACATCTTTGATTAAGATAACAAAGGGGGATATTTATGATGTCCACCTTTTTGACGATGTCAAGGGGGAGAGATATATGCATTACGTAAATGTAATTCTTGTACTTCATACATATGCATTTGGGGAGAGATATATCTATGGGGAAAGATATACGGGATTGTAGAAACCATTCATGTATGCATGATATTTTCAAGTGCAATTGGTTTATGTAATCCATGCCTATTATATGTCACCATGTTGTCTCATTATTTCATTTGGTATAATGAGTATTTACTAGTGTGTATCCCATTTTACACTTGGTGCATATAAGTAGGGGGAGCTCATAAGCATTGTGATTTATTTCTTTATGTTTTACATAATGTGTGTCATCATCAAAAAGGGGGAGATTGTTGAGTATTTGTGTTTCATACCAATGTTATTTTGATGATGATCACAACATTATTTTGTTGCCAATGACTCTCTTGTTTTAGTCTCTTAGTTACTTTTCAAGAATATCATTTTTGGAGACTAAACACTTGGTGCAAGGATGGACATCAAGTGGTGAAGGGCCAAAGCTTGGACTCAAGGGGTGCCAAAGCTTGGGGATGATGGAGAGCATCAAGGCATCAAGATTGAAGACATAGACTCTAAGGAAAGCAATGTAATCCATGTAATATTTCCTTTATTGCTTTCTCTCTCATTTGAGTCTATGTTAATGTAATGCCATGAAAGATGGTCTACTCATTCATGCATATGCATTTAACCATCTTAGTGAGCCTTAGGATTATCATAGAATCCAACCCAATAGGCTCATCATGACCAAAGACTCATTTGGAGTCTTTGGTTCTCCTGCAGTCGCCTGCTGAAGATTCACAGTCGACTGGGTGATTCCAATCGCCTGTCGAGCCTTCTACAGTCGACTGTGGTGCACTGCTCAAGTCAACATTTTTATTGACTTTACCTGAGTTTTTCGCATCAGTCGACTGATGTTCAAATTACAGTCGTCTGTATATTTACAGTCCCCTGTGAAATGGTCAATAGTCATTTGAAAGGCGTAAGTGCGAATATTGCACCTCTTTGTTTTTCTCCATCTTCTGTAGCAGTCGACTGATGAAGGATAAACAGTCGCCTGTCTATTTTACAGTCGACTGTCATTTGTTCTTCAGTCGCTTATAAGCATACTGGGAGAAAGAGTACAACTCTCTGTTTTATTCCATCCCCTGCAGCAGTCGCCTGATGAAGGATATATAGTCGACCGTGTAGTCTTCTACAGTCGACTGTCCTGGCTTAGATTATAGCTGTTGAGATTTTTCTAGCCATTGAAGTGTCGACTGTCATTTGATCATCAGTCGACTGTCTGTGACGTTTCAGCCCAAATTCTAGTTGTTGCAGCTTTTTTCTTTTGGCTGTTTTCTTGGCTTTTGAGAGTTCCTATAGGGTTCCTATATATATGAGAGGGCTGAGTTCAATAGAACTTCTTGGATCTTGTGAAAATCATTCGAGATTGATTAAGCCACTCTCAAACTCTCTCATTTCCCTCTTAGAGCTCATTCTCTCCATCATGCATTGATGTCAAGCTCAAGGGAAATCATCCAAGTGAATTTCTAGTAAATCTCATCATTTGGAGATCCTCTTCCATGCCTTGCATTCATTAATGAGTAAGTTCATCTCAAGGCATATGTAAGAGTATTTGTTTTACTTTGTTATTTCATTGAAACCCTAGCATTCTGTGTGTGAGCTAGTTGTAAGGATCGCCTTACCCTTGCAATACTAACAACACACACTAGAGGGGGTGAATAGTGTAATGGCAATAAAATTGTCCAATTAAAATTAAACTTGCAAATGCGGAATTATAAATTCAAGAGGAAATAATTGACACAATCAATCCAAACGCAAACACAAGGAATTACCTTGGTTCCCAAAACTTGGGTACATCCAGCCACACCAATATCCACTATAATCCCACACAGTGAAGTGAATACAAATCTCACAATAAGATACCCCACAAAGAGGATTTATGCCCTACAGAAGGAACCAACCAACCCTACACATGGGTCAAGACTCCCACACAGAGAATCACTAACTCCCACTCAGAGAATTAGGGTTAGCCCTACACTAGGACACTAAACTCCCACAAAGAGAGTTACTCCCACAAAGAGAGTTATTCCCCCAAAGAGAATATCCTAATCCCACAAAGAGATAACCTCCCACAAAGAGAGAGACTAATTCACAAAGAGAATTAGAGACAATAAATTCACTAAGTAAAGTAAATACTCTTACCTATGCCTTGAGATGCTTACTCATGAATGGATGCAAGGCATGGAAGAGGATCTCCAAGTGTTGAGATAAGCTTGATAGCACTTGGATGAATTCCCTTGAGCTGGACTTCAATGCATGAAGAAGAATGAGAGCTCTTGAGAGGGAATTGAGGGAGTTTGGGAGTGGCTCATAGATCTCTTGAGATAATCAATAGTATCCAGAAGTATAGGAGATGGCAGCCCACTCATATATATAGGAACCCTATATTAAACCCCAAAACCCAAGAAAACAACCAAAGAATCAATTCTGCAACGGCTAGAAACTGGGCAAAAATGACAGGAACAGTGGACTGATCAACGGCTAGAAAATATCCAACGGTTATAATCTGAGCCAGGACAGTCGACTGATGAAGACAGTACAGTCGACTGAGAACAAGACAGGCGCTTGTAAATCTTTCAGCAGGCGACTGCTGTAGGGGATGGAATAAAAGAGAGAGTTGCACTCTTTCTCCAGTTAATCACACAGGCGACTGATGTCAATAATACAGTCGACTGTCTATTGGTCAGGCGACTGTAAAACCTTAATCAGTCGTTTGCTGAATTAGATGGAGAAAAGACAGAGAGATGCAGAGATTGCACTTACGCTACTCAGGCGACTGATAACCAATCTATAGGCGATTGAAAATATACAGACGACTGTAAACTGGCCAGTAGTCGACTGTGCATAAAGCTCAAGTTTGAGTCAATTGAAATATTGAATCGAGTTGTGCATATCAGGAGACTGTAGAAGGATCTACAAGCGACTGGAAATCACCCAGTCGACTGTGTTCCCTTCATCAGGCGACTGATGGAAAGCCAGAGACTCCAAATGAATCTTTGGACAGAGTAAACCTATTGGGTTGGATTCTATGATAATCCTAAGGCTCACTAAGATAGTTAAATACATATGCATGAATGAGTAAACCATCTAACAAGGCATTACATTAATCCTAGACTCAAAACAGAGAGAAAGCAATAAAGTAAATTACATGGATTACAATGCTTTCCTTAGAGTCTAAGTCTTCAATCTTGATGCCTTGATTGCTATCCACCATCTCCAAGCTTTGGCACTCCTTGAGTCCAAGCTTTGGTCCTTCTTCACAAGATGTCCATCCTTACACCAAGTGATTAGTCTCCAAGAAAGATATTCTTGAAATAAACTGAGAGACTAAAACATGAGAGTCATTAGTAACAACATAATGTTGTGATCATCATCAAAATAGATTGGTATGAAACACCAATACTCAACATTCTCCCCCTTTTTGATAATGACACACATTATGTAAAATACAAATAATTAAAGCACAATGCTAATGAGCTTCCCCTACTTATATGCACCAATTAAACAATGAGCTACACAATAGTAAATACTCATTATACCAAATAATATTATAGTGACATATAATAGGTAAGTATTACATAAACTAATTAAAATCGACAATATCATGCAAACATGAAAGGTTTATCTAATCCCATATATCTATCCCCATAGATATATCTCTCCCCATATGCATAAGTATATACCTCTCCCATATATAGTTACATAATGCATATATCTCTCCCTCTTGACATCGTCAAAAAGGTGGTCATCAAATATATCCCCCTTTATCATCTTCACTAAGATGTGACAATATGCAAGAAAAGAAAGAGATGTATGATACCAAATTGAAAATTTTAGTGGGTATCAATTCACTATCCCATGCTCCCCCTAGATCATAGAAAAGGTCAACTTTTGACTTCTAGGATCTAACACCAATATTGGAACCATGTGCCTAAAAATGTATCAAAGCAATTGATATGGAAAAATCAGGCTTCAATGATACACAAAGATATTACCAAAACAAATATAACATGAAACATGTTGGCAATTTACAAGAGGTTTGGTTTGAGACCAAAAATAATCAATTGTAAATAATGATCTCAAACAACCTCCGAAATGAGAGTCAAAATATGTTTTAAAATATTTTAAACATATAACATATTAACTCCCCTATGACATACACATAGATCAAAGTGCATGCATGTTAATAAAATCTCCAAGATTCCCATTTTCATGAAAAATACATATATTTGAAAGTATTTTCAAAATCATGAAACACACACAAACCAATGGGTATGCAAAAAATATAACAATAAGCACAATACCCAAGCAATATGCAAAAGTGTATGGGGAACCTAAACATTAGGGAACCAAACCCTAGAGGAGTTTGATTTCCTAACGTAATCACATGAGGTGATCACATCCCTAACTAGAGAGTTGATGTAACTATCCCTCTCTTGCACACTAACCTTAGTGGGAATCCATAATCTCAAGGATTTCCTAGGCAAGGGTTTTGCCTTTGCAAGAGGAATGGATGTGGCATGCGTAAGTGTAGAAACGAATTTCTTAGCATGCAAAGAATGAGGATTTTGCTTCTTAGCAAAAAAATGAAGATTTTTCATTCTTCCTCATTACCTCGTAATCTACATGCTTCTTGTTGATGTTATTGTTGTACAAGAAAGCATGGTGATTCTTCTTAGGTGTTTTAGCAATATTTCTTGTATTAGCACCATAAGAGGAATTAGAGGTGGGTTTGGGTACCACATTTTGAATATAACCCAAACCTCCTCTATGATTTGCCGGATGTTGTTTTTCCAAAAAATCGTGGAGTGAATCACTAGAATACACAAAGCTTTTGAGCTTCCGGGATTCCTCTTCACATTTCAACGTAAGTTGTTGAATGTGAGAATCTAAGCTAAGGTTTTGAGCAACAAGATTTTCATTAGTTAAACTCAATTCCTTAACTTGAGAGAGAAGTGTTTCTCTCTCACAAGTGTCATAAACTTGCTTTTCATCATGAATTACACTTGCAATATCTAGTTCATGCAATCTACTCTTAGCAATATTATATTTTTCTTTTAATTTATTGTAAGAGTTGATGCACTTACTAGCCTTTTCGGAGACCAAGTCGAAGTTGTTCTTGAGCTCCTCGTATGAGGTCTTTTCTTCCTCGATCTCAACGTCATCATCATCCTTGCTAGAGCTTGATGAAGACTTCTCCTCCATAGCCATGAGGCACGAATCCTCATAGGAGTTGTATGCGTCGAGCCAAGCATCCAACTCTTCTTCATTTAATCCGGAGGGGATTGGAGTAGGACCATCAATGGCTGCAAAGCATGCGTGAGCATCCTCCTTTGCATCCTCTTCTTCGTTACTCGAAGTGTCCTCACTCAAATCATCAAAGGTCCCGACAAGTCCTTTCTTGTGATTTTTGGACTTGGATCTTCCTTTCCAATGCTTCTTCCCTTTACCCTTATAAGTTTCTTTGTTGGGTTTAGAAGGGCATTCGGTGGACAAGTGACCTTTTCCACTGCAAGTATAACAAGTAGGAACCTTGTTAGAATTGGAGGCAAACTTTGACAAAGACTTACCTTGCTTGCATTTGAGGAATGCTTTGAATTGTTCGACAAGCTCCTCAATTTCTTCTCCACTTGCATCTTCTTGTTCATCATCTTCACTAGGAGCTTCTCGATGGAATTTTCTCCTCCACTTGATTGGCTCCTCCTTGGCATGGAATGCAATCCCCTTTTGCTTCTGCGGCTTCTTGGGCTTCGTTGGTTGAATCTCCTTCTTGCGTTGAAGCTTTACTTCATACACCATGTGATTACCAATGCACTCCTCAACGGTGTATTTGGACATGTCATATGACTCCAAAATTCCGTTGGCCCTTGACTCCCATCTAGGTGTGAGAGAGTCAAGGATCTTCTCTACACGATCCTCTTGGGAAATCATCTTCCCGAGTCACTCCAAAGCGTTCACGATATTAGTGAACCTTATGAACATCACTGAAATGCTTTCGCCTTCCTGCATCTTAAACATTTCATATTTAGATCTAAACACAGTTTGTTTAGATTTCTTTACCTTTGTTGTCCCTTCATGACAAATCTCCAAAGTATGCCAAATTTTGTTGGCCATTTTGCACATGGAGATGCGGTTGAACTCATTGGCTGAGAGGGCGCAATGGAATGCATTCATAGCCCTCACATTGTACTTGATCGAGTCCTTTTCTGCCTTTGTCCTTGAAGCCGCAGGAGTAGTGGGCTTCTCAAATGGCATCTCTGGAACGTCCCATAGGTCTTGACCCTCCAAGTAGATCATCATCCTGATCTTCCAACTAGGGTAGTTGGTTCTGTTGAAGAGCGGGGGTCGGACGGTTGAGTGACCTTCTTCATGAGACGCGGATGAGGCGTTGAATGCCATTGTTGCAGTATGCTTTAACATCGCTCTGATACCGATTGTAAGGATCGCATTACCCTTGCAATACTAACAACACACACTATAGTGGGGGTGAATAGTGTAATGGCAATAAAATTGTCCAATTAAAATTAAACTTGCAAATACGGAATTATAAATGCAAGAGGAAATAATTGACACAATCAATCCAAACGTAAACACAAGGAATTACCCAGTTCCCCAAACTTGGGTGCATCCAGCCACACCAATATCCACTATAATCCCACACAGAGAAGTGAATACAAATCTCACAAGGAGATACCCCACAAAGAGGATTTATGGCCTACACAAGGACCCAACCAACCCTACACAAGGGTCAAGACTCCCACACAGAGAATCACTAACTCCCACTCAGAGAATTAGGGTTAGCTCTACACTAGGACACTAAACTCCCAGAAAGAGAGTTACTCCCACAAAGAGAGTTATTCCCACAAAGAGAATATCTTAATCCCACAAAGAGATAACCTCCCACAAAGAGAGAAAGACTAATTCCCACAAAGAGATTAGAGACAATAAATTCACCAAGTAAAGTAAATACTCTTACCTATGCCTTGAGATGCTTACTCATGAATGGATGCAAGGCATGTAAGAAGATCTCCAAGTGTTGAGATAAGCTTGATAGCACTTGGATGAATTCCCTTGAGCTGGACTTCAATGCATGAAGAAGAATGAGAGCTCTTGAGAGGAAATTGAGGGAGTTTGGGAGTGGCTTATAGATCTCTTGAGATAATCAATAGCATCCAGAAGTATAAGAGATGGCAGCCCACTCATATATATAGGAACCCTATATTAAACCCCAAAACCCAAGAAAACAGCCAAAGAATCAATTCTGCAACGGCTAGAAACTGGGCGAAAATGACAGGAACAGTCGACTGATGATCAAAAGACAGTCGACTGATCAACGGCTAGAAAATATCCAACGGCTATAATCTAAGCCAGGACAGTCGACTGATGAAGACAGTACAGTCGACTAAGAACAGGACAGGCGCCTGTAAATCCTTCAGCAGGCGACTACTGTAGGGGATGGAATAAAACAGAGAGCTGCACTCTTTCTCCAGTTAATCGCACAGGCGACTGATGTCAATAATACAGTCGACTGTCTATTGGTCAGGTGACTGTAAAACCTTAATCAGTCGTCTGCTGAATAAGATGGAGAAAAGACAGAGAGATGCAGAGATTGCACTTACGCTACTCAGGCGACTGATGACCAATCTACAGGCGACTGAAAATATACAGGTGACTGTAAACTGACCAGTAGTCGACTGTGCGTAAAGCTCAAGTTTGAGTCAATTGAAATATTGACTTGAGCTGTGCATATCAGGCGACTGTAGAAGGATCTACAGGCGACTGGAAATCACCCAGTCGACTGGGTTTCCTTCATCAGGCGACTGATGGAAAGCCAGAGACTCCAAATGAGTCTTTGGTTAGATTGAACCTATCGGGTTGGATTCTATGAAGGCTCACTAAGATGGTTAAATGCATATGCATGAATGAGTAAACCATCTAACAAGGCATTACATTAATCCTAGACTCAAAAGAGAGAGAAAGCAATAAAGTAAATTACATGGATTACAATACTTTCCTTAGAGTCTAAGTCTTCAATCTTGATGCCTTGATTGCTCTCCACCATCTCCAAGCTTTGGCACTCCTTGAGTCCAAGCTTTGGTCCTTCTTCACAAGATGTCCATCCTTACACCAATTGATTAGTCTCCAAGAAAGATATTCTTGAAATAAACTGAGAGACTAAAACATGAGAGTCATTAGCAACAACATAATGTTGTGATCATCATCAAAATAAGATTGGTATGAAACACCAATACTCAACACTAGTTACTCTCTGTACGTAAAAGTATAACCTTCTGTGTGAGCGTTGGTTGAGATCTCTCTGTGTGAGAGTTTGAGTCTCTCTGTGTAAGAGCAAAAGTCTTTTTGTGTGAAAGCAAGGATATCTCTTTATGGGAATCCTAAATCCTTTGTGTGAGGTCTCTCTATATGAGAGTAAGGATTTCTCTGTGTGAGTTATCTCTGTGTGAGATTGTATTCACTTCTCTGTGTGAGAATTATAGTGGATATTGGTGTGGCTGGACATACCCAAGTTTGGGGAACCAGGGTAACATTTTGTGTTTGCGTTTGGATTCTTGTGGTGTTTAAATTCCTCTTGCATTTATAATTCCGCATTTGCAAGTTTAATTTTTAAATACGCAATTTGTGCCATTACCCTATTCACCCACCCTCTAGTGTGTTGTTGTTAGTACTGCAAGGATAAGGCGATCCTTACAATTGGTATCAGAGCGAGGTTATAGCATACTGCAACGATGGCATTCAACGCTACATCTGCGTCTCATGAAGAAGGTCACTCTACCGTTCGACCGCCGCTCTTCAACGGAACCAACTACCCAAGTTGGAAGATCAGGATGATGATCTACATGAAAGTTCAAGACCTATGGGACATTATAGAGTTGCCATTTGAGGAGCTAACTTCACCCGGGGCTTCTAGAACTAAGGCGGAGAAGGACTCGATTAAAGTCAATGCGAGGGCTATGAATGCATTCCATTGCGCCCTCACTTCAAATGAGTTCAACCGCATCTCCATGTGCAAATCGGCCAACGAAATTTGGCATACATTGGAGATTTCTCATGAGGGACTTCGAAGGTAAAGAAATCTAAACAATGCGTATTTAGATCTAAATATGAGTTGTTTAAGATGCATGAAGATGAAAACATCTCGGAGATGGTCACAAGGTTCACTGAAATTGTGAACGCTTTGGAAGGACTTGGGAAGGTGATTTCCCAAGAGGATCGTGTAGAGAAGATCATTGACTCACTTACATCTTAATGTGAGTCAACGTCCAACGGGATTTTGGAGTCAAATGACTTGTCCAAATATACCGTTGAGGAGTGCATTGGGAATCTAATGGCTTATGAAGTGAAACTTCAACATAAGAAAGAGATTCAACCAACCAAGCCCGAGAAGCAAAAGGGGGTTGCATTCCATGCCGAGAAGGAGCCAATCAAGTGGAGAAAGAAGTTCCATCGGGAAGCTCTGAGTGAAGAAGATGATGATGATGATGTTAGCGATGATGATTACATCGAGCTTGCCAAGCAATTCAAGCAATTCAAGGCATTCCTCAAGGACAAGCAAGGTAAATCTTTGTCAAAGTTTGCCTCCAAGTCTAACAATTCTATTTGTTTCAATTGTAGAGGAGAAGGTCATCTTTCTACCGGATGCCCTTCCAAGCCCGACAAATAAAATTACAAATGAAAAGGGAAGAAGCCTTGGAAAGTCAAGTCCAAATTCAAGAATAAAAAAAGGACTTGTCGGCACATTTGAGGATTCCGATGAGGACACATCAAGTGATGAAAAAGAGGATCACAAGGAGCGAGCTCACATTAGCTTCGCGGCTTTTGATGATTCTTCATCAATCTCCTCAAGATCTAGTGATGAAGAAGTAGAGGCGTGGCTCAACTCCAACGAAGAAATGTGCTTCATGGCTAATGGGGAAGAGTCTTCGTCAAGCTCTAGCGAGGAGGAAAACGATGAGAAAGTTGAGGATGAGAAACTATCCTACGAGGAGCTTGAATACCGCTTCAATGTGGCCTCCAACTTGGCAACCAAGTCCGTCGACTCATAAGATAAATTGAAAGCTACATTTAAGAATGCTATGAGTAGGGTGCATGCTTTAGAATCTTCTAGTGTAAATAATCATGATGCTTTGCATGTTTGTGACACTAGTGAGATAGACACACTTCTCTCTCAAGTTAAGGATCTGAGCATAACCAATGAAAAATTAGTAGCTCAAAACCTTAGCTTAGAAATTCGCATTCAACAACTTACGTTGAAATGCGAAGAGGAATCACAAAATCTCAAAATCTTTGTTTATTCTAGGGATTCACTTCACAGTTTGCATGAAAAACAACATCCGACAAACCATAGAGGAGGTTTGGGATACACTCCAAAGGTGGTTACCAAACCCACCTCTAATTCTTCTTTTGGTGCGAATTCAAGAAATATTGCTAAAGCACCTAAGAAGAATCACAATGCTTTCTTGTATAACAATAACATCAACAAGAAGTATGTAAATCACAAGGTGATGAGGAAAAATGAAAACTCTTCATTTTTTGCTAAGAAGCAAAATGATCATTCTATGCATGCCAAGAAATTCTTTTCTACACCTAAGCATGCCACATCCACCCCTCTTGCAAAGGCAAAACCACTGCCTAGGAAATCCTTGAGTTTATGGATTCCCACTAAGGTTAGTGTGCAAGAGAGGGATAGTTACATCAACACTCTAGTTAGGGATGTGATCACCTTATGTGATTACATTAGGAAATCAAACTCCTCTTGGGTTTGGTTCCCTAATGTTTAGGTTCCTCACACATATGCATATTGCATGGGTATTGTGCACAAATGCTTACTTTTATCATACCCATTGTTTGTGTGTGTTTCATGATTTTGAAAATATTTTCAAACTTATTTTTCATGAAAATGGGGACCTTGGGGAAGACATTGTCATGCATGCATTTGTTGATCCATCTGTATGACAATGGTGGAGTTGTTATATCTAATATGTTTAAAATATTTTAAAATATATTTTAACTCTCATTTCGGGTTGATTTTTGTGATCATTATTTCCAATTGGTTATGATGGTTTCAACCTCAACCCATTGATATTGCCAATATGTTTCATGTTATAATTTTTTTTGGCAATATCATTGTGTATCATTGAAGCTTGATTTGTTCCATATCTATTGCTTTGATACACTTTAGGCACATGGCTCAAATATAAGTATATCAGTTGGTAAAGAGGATTATCTTCCAAGATTCTTTGTCTACCATTGGTATTACCTCAATTGTTAGAGATTGTTTATATCCTACTTTACAATTGGTATTAGATCCTAGAAGTCAAGACTTGACCCTGTCTATGATCTTGGGGGAGCATGGGATAGTGATTGATACCCACTAAATTTTACAAATTTGGTATCATGCATCTCCTTATATCTTGCATATTGTCACATCTTTCATTAAGATGACAAAGGGGGATATTTATGATGTCCACCTTTTTGACGATGTCAAGGGGGAGAGATATATGCATTATGTAAATGTAATTCTTGTACTTCATACATATGCATTTGGGGAGAGATATATCTATGGGGAGAAATATATGGGATTGTATAAACCATTCATGTATGCATGATATTTTCTAGCGCAATAGGTTTATGTAATCCATGCCTATTATATATCACCATGTTGTCTCATTATTTCATTTGGTATAATGAGTATTTACTATTGTGTATCTCATTTTACACTTGGTGCATATAAGTAGGGGGAGCTCATTAGCATTGTGCTTTATTTCTTTATATTTTACATAATGTGTGTCATCATCAAAAAGGGGGGGATTGTTGAGTATTTGTGCTTCATACCAATGTTATTTTGCTGATGATCACAACATTATTTTGTTTCTAATGACTCTCTTGTTTTAGTCTCTTAGTTACTTTTCAAGAATATCATTTTTGGAGACTAAACACTTGATGCAAGGATGGACATCAAGTGGAGAAGGGCCAAATCTTGGACTCAAGGGGTACCAAAGCTTAGAGATGATGGAGAGCATCAAGGCATCAAGATTGAAGACATAGACTCTAAGGAAAGCAATGTAATCGATGTAATATTTCCGTTATTGCTTTCTCTCTCATTTGAGTCTAGGTTAATGTAATGCCTTGAAAGATGGTCTACTCATTCATGCATATGCATTTAACCATCTTAGTGAGCCTTATGATTATCATAGAATCCAACCCAATAGGCTCGTCATGACCAAAGACTCATTTGGAGTCTCTGGTTCTCCTACAGTTGCCTGCTGAAGGATTCACAGTCGACTGGGTGATTCCATTCGCCTTTCGAGCCTTCTACAGTTGACTGTGGTGCACTGCTCAATTCAACATTTTTATTGACTCTACTTGAGCTTTTCGCATCAGTCGACTGATGTTCAAATTACAGTCGTCTGTATATTTACAGTCCCCTGTGAAATGGTCAACAGTCGTCTGAAAGGCGTAAGTGCAAATATTGCACCTCTCTGTTTCTCTATCTCCTCCAGCAGTCGACTGATGAAGGATAAACATTCGCCTGTCTATTTTACAGTCGACTGTCATTTGTTCTTCAGTCGTGTTTTAGCATACTTGGAGAAAGAGTGCAACTCGCTGTATTATTCCATCCCCTGCAACAATCGCCTGATGAAGGATATACAGTCGACTGTCAGTTTTACAGTCGACTGTGTAGTCTTCTACAGTCGACTGTCCTGGCTCAGATTATAGCCGTCGGAATTTTTCTAGCCGTTGAACAGTCGACTGTCATTTGTTCATCAGTCGACTGTCTGTGACGTTTCAGCCCAAATTCTAGCCGTTGCAGCTTTTTGCTGTTGGCTGTTTTCTTGGCATTTGAGAGTTCCTATAGGGTTCCTATATATATGAGAGGGCTGAGTTCATTAGAACTTCTTGGATCTATTGCAAATCATTATAGATTGATTAAGCCACTCTCAAACTCTCTCATTTCCCTCTTAGAGCTCATTCTCTCCTTCATGCATTGAAGTCAAGCTCAATGGAAATCATCCAAGTGCATTTCTAGCAAATCTCATCACTTTGAGGTCCTCTTCCATGCCTTGCATTCATTAATGAGTAAGTTCATCTCAATGCATAGGTAAGAGTATTTGTTTTACTTTGTTATTTCATTGAAATCCTAGCTTTCTGTGTGAGAGCTAGTTACTCCCTGTGTGAGAGTATAACCTTCTGTGTGAGGGTTGGTTGAGATCTCTCTGTGTGAGAGTTTGAGTCTCTCTGTGTGAGAGCAAAAGTCTTTCTATGTGAAAGAAAGGATATCTCTTTGTGGGAATGCTAAATCCTCTATGTGAGGTCTCTCTGTGTGAGAGTAAGGATTTCTCTGTGTGAGAATCCAAATCCTCTGTGTGAGGTATCTCTGTGTGAGATTGTATTCACTTCTCTGTGTGAGAATTATAGTGGATATTGGTGTGGCTGGACGTAACCATGTTTGGGGAACCATGGTAACATTTTGTGTTTGCGTTTGGATTCTTGTGGTGTTTAAATTCCTCTTGCATTTATAATTCAGCATTTGCAAGTTTAATTTTTTAATACGTAATTTGTGCCATTACACTATTCATCCCCCCCTCTAGTGTGTTGTTAATACTGCAAGGGTAAGGCGATCCTTACAAGATCTAGCGGGTTGGGCCCACAGTAGGCCCCACCTGACTATGGTTTTATTCATTTCTTTGGCGGCTGATATTTCAGCAAGAAATGGGTTTTTGCTCAACTTTGGGACTACGTTTGAGAGGTCAAACGAAGTCGAAATTGAGCGTTGTTTGTTTATATGTGTTCATCGTTCAGTGCTCTTCGATTTGATAGGTTGTATCTATTACGAAGCTCAACGGTGAGGGAGGAACAATTCGCTAAAGATTGCCTTTGTGAGAGGCAAACTTTAGTTATTTTTTCCAACTCCATATCTTTAGTCCCAGATCGAATATGATGAGAAGGGGAGGAGTCGGTCGCTTATATAAATACGGCTCAACACTCTCCTTGAAAACTTGCAATAAGTCTCAAAATCCGAGAAACTCCCAAAAGTTTGAAGCACGCTCGTATTAAGACTTAAATTAATTATTCACGCTCTCCCTAATATCCTTCCTTACTCCTGATCGGTCTTTAGCAAAGCTACGAAGGAGTTTGGATCGGATCCGAAGTCTTGATGGAGGATCCACTCAAGGTGAAATCTTCTTCGACACGTGGTTGGCTCGGTGACAATGGTGTTGTTTACCTCGGGATGCGGCACGGTTCAAGAAGCGGTTTGGCTTGGGACGAGGAGCGGCTCGGGACGCGGTTCGGCTTAGGTGAAGCAGCACGGTGGGCCAAAGAAGTGTTGCTGAAAACGACACTTCGTATTCTGCAGAAACGAAGTGAAAGGTTTGTAGTTTAAATTATTAGCATGTGTTTATGATTGCAAATAGGTCGATAAATATATCCTTAGGGGTTGGTCGGACCCAACCCCGGGAACTAGGGTTGTTCTCTTCAGGGCTAGATTTAAAATAGTTTTTAATCTGGTTTTTTCTGCTTCTATTGTCTTTTCGTCGTCCGAGCAACTTAGGCCGGACGTTGATTTTATGGCCCTAATGACCCAGAAAACCTAACAAAGGGGTGGCCTCTTCGACTTACGGCTGACGACACGATAGAGTCGTTCAGTGGCAAAGGGGTGGCCCCTTCGACTTATGGCTGATGATGTGAGAGTGTCATTCAGTGGCGAAGGGGTGGCCCCTCGACTTCCAGTTGACGATGCGAGAGGGTCGTTCAGTGGCGAAGGGGTGGCCCCTTCGCCTTACGGCTGACGATGCCATAGGGTTGTTCAGTAGAGAAGGGGTGGCCCCTTCGACGTATGGCTGAGACATGAAAGATATGTTCTGTGGCGATGGGGTGGCCCCTTCGACTTATGGCTGATGACGCGAGCTGGTCGTTCAATGGCGAGGGGGTGGCTCCTTTGACTTATGGCTGATGACACGATAGGGTCGTTCTGAAGGGTTTTTTCTAACCCTTAAGGCTCATTTCTGTGCCCGTCCTAAGTCGGATAGACTACATAAGCATAATAAGCTCAGCGGAAAAAAACAACCGCCAAACATTTTAGCGAAGCCCTAAGGAAAGCCAAAACCTTAGCCAAGATCTATGCCGACTTGAGGTGGATCTGACCACCCCAAGAGGGATCTATTCTACTGCGACATATTTAAAACTAGGCTAGAAAGCTACTAAATGACATACCCGGAATCTTGTCTTGGAACAAGCAAGATGTGCCGCACCACCTTCTTTTGCTCCTCGAAGTTGAGCTGCCTTGTGCCCTCGATCAGATCCACCCGAAGCAAGCCGACACCCGCCTCCGAGTCAACCACTTGCGAAGAAAATTTCACTTGAGAAGATCCACGTCAGAGACTTCTGGATCAGATCCAAACCTCCTCGCCGTCTTACTAGGACTCGATTGGAGGATAGGAAGAAAAAGGAGGAATAATTAAGTCGTTGATCGAGCGTGCTCAAAAATCCAGAGCTTCTCGAATCGGAGACTTAGTGCAAAATTTAAATTTCCAAGGGGTGTGCACCCCTATTTATATAGGGAGCCGCACCCCATGCTCGTCGCACGAGCAATGTGGGACTAATTAGTGAAAGAGGGATTTAATTAAGTTAGTAATCCTTTCTCAAAGGCCTAACTTCAAACAATTACATCTCCCTCACCATTGAGCTTTAAAGATGATGCAACCTATCATTTCGAAGATCTTCAAATGGTGAAGGCGTAGGAACAAACGGCGACGAATTCCGACTTTATTTGACCCCTCAAACCATTGCTCAAAGTTGAGGAAAAAGTCGTAGCTCGTAGCCGTCGTCAAGGGTTTCAGAAAACCCTAGAAAACAGCCAATTAGGGGGCCCCTAACCCGCGGGAGCACCCACCTCCATTGCGGGCAGGCGCCCGTAATTGGGCACAGTGGGCACCCGACCTGCTCAGCAGGGCATACCCATTGGCCAGGCGGGTTCACCCACCCGCTCAGTGGGCGGGCTCCACGCTGGGCCTAAGCGGGCACCAGGCCCGCTAAGCGGGTCGGCCCCGCTTGGCTCAGCAGGCGCCCGCCCGTTAGCGGGTGCACCCTGCCTTTTACGGGTGGGCCCGCCTGCTTAGTTGGCGGGCCCCGCTTCTCCTTGTGGGTTTGTCCTCCCCAAAGTGGGTCTGACCCACTTAAGCGCTTTTCTGCTATTTTCGTGTTTCTGGGCTCGTTTGAGCTCCGATTCCAACGCGGTTTCTTCCTGTGGATTCCTCAGGAAGTCATCTTCAATCCCAATTGCTAAACTCCTTTAGCTTTATTCTCACAACTCATTTGTTAGCTTAATTATTCCATTGCATCAGATGCATTCCTCTTAACATTCTTCCTATTACTAAGACGTGAAACTACTCGGTTTGAGACCCTACAGCCTGACCCTACTACAGATTGGGACTCGAAGTCCCTAGACGACAGTAACTACGAGCAACATGTGTCTTCCTTGTTTCAGAATCATACTTACATGATTGACCCATTGACTAAGGTATCGTCAGGATCACTCTGACTGTATCAGCAATGAATACCGCAGTTTTAGTCCATCATCATGACTGTGTCGCTGTATGGCCTAGGGTATAGTAAACCGTCAATCCCACTAGCCAGCTTCGGTCAGTGTACAACGGTCTTTGTTATATACACGTTGTACTTTCTACAACGCACCTCGGCCGAGAATTATCACAAAGACCGTACTAAGCCTGTGACACTAACTTCTCTTTAACAGAAGAGACGAATCACATCTTAGTCATCTACTTATCTCGTATGCTTCAGGTGTCACCCAACCTAAGACCTTCCAGTAGGCCTAGCCTCGAATCTAGGTCATAGGTCTAAGTGACACTATTCACAAACAGGTTTGTACAAATGACTTCAGGTCTTAAGGACCAGCTTGCCTATCATCACTCTAACGTTATTATTGACAGTTTATTTAAAGATTAACCATTTAATAACTCTAAGTTAGTCGTTCAGTGAACTCATTCTCCAATGAGCACATGTGCCTTGTCTCCGACTTCACCAGGCCGAATGACTATGAGATCTTCATTACCCTTACGGTAAGATCAAGACATGATGGTATATCCGATGTGCCGATATCCTATTCTTGACACATCTATGACCATGAACCGTTTAAGACGTAAGTTCTTTATCGGTCAGTTCCTTCCCACAATCTAGATCTACATCTAAATACGTAATGACCTCACTTTAAGTCTAAGGAAATTATCAAAGTATATAATTCATAGAATTTATACTAGGACAATTTGTACAGTATCATCATTAGAACAAGACGTTTAACTCAGGATAAATGCCTCAAGGACATACATCATCCTACATCTCCCACTTGCACTTAGGTTATTTATCTCGGTATCTCATATCGCTACAGCATTTCAGTCACACTGGACATCACATGTCAAACCTAAAAGTGGATCTGCTAACGCGTATCTATTATGCATTTTAATGTAGTCTTATTTATATATCACTTGATCACACCAGGTTGATCTCCCGAATGTCTTTGGATCTCATACAACGATTTTCCTTCTTGCATAGCTAACGATTTGCTCATACAACTTGATGTAGTGTTTATCATATCTACTAGTCAGTCATAGCATGTTTCAGTTATTTCTGTGTCAATTATGTCAAGTACATAAATGACACCAAAATTTCTATATCTTTGACATAATCAAAAACTTTTGATTTGATGTCACATATAGAGTTTAATAACTGGGACTTATAACTTAGTCCGAACCGAAACTAAGTCTACATGCTAGCTTTGAGAACCATCTGGTTAAATACTTCGACTTAAATATCTAAATCTCATTTAGAATATTTATTAAGTATAACCAACTTATTAAGTGCTGACTTATTAAATAGGAATCTACCAGTGTCAGGTTGATTTGATGAATAAGTCATATCAAGATCCGTTTATAGGAATCTTGATGCTAACTAACTCAATCAAAATTTCCTACACTGTTCTTTCCTTAACTGCATTCAATCTTCTAACTTGAAGTATTAAATGTAGTCCAATAAGAACCATTCTTATTGTGCATATAAGTTAGATCATATCTATTATATGCACTTAGAACCTACATGTTACTTTGATTAGCTAATATATCTTTATATATATATATATACCAACAACTTCCAAATAATCACATTAATATAGAAGTTTTCACGACTGCTCAAGAAATTTTGCACACCAACTTTGACAGCCATATCCTCAGCAATCAGCCATTCTCAACCAATCACATTTTAAATAGAGCTTATTTTCCAAGGAAATTAACCAAGAACTAATTCATTCATAATGAATCAAACTTGTTCAACATCAAATAAACATTGAGTGATAATCACTCAATCGTTGTTTTTGAAACAAAATAATTGACACATTTATTCAAATAATAAAAGATTGTCGACTTCTTCTTATTGTTGTTATCTCCTGAAGTTCACATACGGCCCCAGCAGCAACGATTACTCCGATGCCCTAAACTTCTTCCATCCCTTGCTTCGCTTTAAGCACCTGTAGACTTTATACAGATGTCTTAGTAAATATATTGGTATCTCATACCATATATCAAAGCTTAATGGAAGGTAAATCTTACATGAGGTAGAGGCATCAGCATGCCCCTTCTTTTCTGCAAGGTAAATCTTACAGTTCCTCTTCCAATGACCTGGCTTATGGCAGTTGAAGTAATCGGATTTCAACAGAGCCCCTTTCTTCTTCTTCTCCTTCTTCACCTTGGTTGGTTGTGGGACCTGCCTCTTCTTACCTTTGCCTTTCGGCTGGTCAGAAGAAGCAGAGCCAACAACCAATACAGTCGGCTTCTTCTCGATATCATCGAACTGTCTAAGCATGTTCAGGAGACCAGGAAGATCCGTTTCAGTATTGTTCATGATGAAACCGGGAATTAATTGTTTGAAGTCGGGGGTTAAAGACTTCAGGATAATGTCCACGCTTATTTCATTTTCCAGGACAAAACCTAACTGGGCAGCATCTTGTATGTACCCGATCATCTTTATAACCTGATCTTGCACAGGGCCCGTCTCCATCTTAGTTCCATAGAGGTTGTAAGTGGCTTCAAACCTGTCAGCTCTTGACCGCTTGCCATATAACTCCTCTGCATTCAGAAGCATACTTTGAACATCCATATGTTCATGCTTCCTTTGCAGGTCGTTGGTCATAGAAGCCAGAGTAAGGCACCTGGCCTTCTCTGCATCCCTCTGGTGCTGCCTATAAGCCTCCTTCTCCTCGTTGGTGGCAACCGCGTCAGGCTTCTTCGGAGCGTCCTCGGTCAGTACGTAGCTAATCGTAGTCAGCGAGAGTACCAACTTAATGTTCCTCAGCAAATCTTTGTAGTTGGTCCCATCTAGCATGTTTTTCTCAATAATGAACTTGAGTCCCAACTCCATACTTCATTTTAATATAGATCTAATTATCATATGTTCTTTGTATAGTTTAAGCGGGTTTTATTAAAACTATATTCTCACACTGATTTTAAGAATTAAAGCCACAATAATAAACGATTTATTATAATAAAATATTTGTGGGAAAGGGATCCGACTACCCTGAGTCTGTCAACCTTGAGTGTAGCTCAACAAGTTGTTAAACTCTGTAGTCGGCACATGAACTCTTTATGAATCATATTACATATGACTCCCTATCTATTTTACCCCTAGCCATTTATGATCATGAGTGTCGCTCATCCAAATCATATTGGCTAGTCTAGTCGGACCCTTATTTTTGCGTCTAGCTTAACTTATGCCGGTGCTCGGTGTATTCACAACACGACGGTTTGGGTCAAATCAAGATTACATCATATGTATTAAAGAAGTTGGTTTCTACAATGTTGCCATGTCACAGCTTGAGTGTAGCTCAACAATTGGAACACGGGTCCTATAGTTACCAACCCCTAAAACAAGGATGGCTACGTTTTATCTTGAAAAAGATTATTAACATATTAGACTTAGGTATAGTTCAGGAGACATATAATCATGATTTGTGTCATTGTGGTCCAGCGGACATGGCCAGAAAATTGACTAATCCAGGATCACTTACCACCCCCAGTCTAGCTAGGGTGACCCAACAAACTTAGCCAAGCAAATTGACCGGTAGCATGATCCATTGAATGACACTTATCATTTATATATGTGTGCCGTAAACTTAAAGGCTTTTATTAACACTAATTAATCCTATCAACTAGTGGAATCCTTAAAATTCAAAATTTATTAGGATTCGTTAATAACTTTTATTAAGTCCTTATCAACTATAAGGTGCATTTGTTCAACGTGCCACCCTAATCATCATTAGGATTTTAATAAATCAATTTCAACACTTTTAAAGTGTAGTCATTTAATGAAATTATTATTAAAACGATTAAAATAATAATCGTCGTTAAAGAGGACTTCCCTAATCAGGAATTGGGTTTAAAGGTTGTAGAGATTCATCAAAACATAGCTTGTCACAATAATTAAAAATTCATCTTATAAATTTTTAAAGAATCAATGGCTAACCTAAAAGGGTTCATGAATAATCAAATTATACATCATGCCATTAAACATAAACAACGCTAATCATTATCGCATCAAATTAGGGTTCAACTATTTAACAGTTAAATAGAACATCAAGTTAAAACATTTATCAAATAAATAATTAACATGCTATCTTTAAAATTTAACATTTAAATAAAAAGATATGATTTTAAAACTTAAACATTTTATCTAATAAAATATTGGTTTCATAAAAATTATCAAATAAATTTTTATTACAACCTTTGTATTTAAAATCATTACGAAACATTAGAACGCTTTCTAAGAGGACTTTATCATATAAAATGATCATTACGAGCATCTAATCAAAAGAGTCTTATTTTAACTTTATCGCATAAAAGTAAAATATCTCTTAAAAAATTTCCATGCTTTTAAAAAAAATTTAAAAACATTTTACAAGAAAGGGTCCATTCTAACGATATCGCATAAAGTCAGAATCATTATATGCAATTAGTAAGCAATCATAATTTTAAAAATATAGCAGTCTAAGATCATCATGCATACCTAGAAGCTCTGATACCACTGAAGGGTTTTGGCGGACCCTTAGGGCTCATATCTGTGCCCGTCCTAAGTCGGACGGACTACAGAAGCATAATAAGCTCAACGGGAAAAAAACAAACGCCAAACATTTTAGCGAAGCCTTAAGGAAATCCAGAATCGTAGCCAAGATCTATGCCGACTTGAGGTGGATCTGACCAACCCAAGAGTGATCTATTCTACTGCGACATATTTAAAACTAGGCTCGAAAGCTACTAAATGACATACCCGGAATCTTGCCTTGGAACATGCAAGATGTGCCGCACCACCTTCTTTCGCTCCTCAAAGTTGAGTCGCCTTGCGCCCTCGATCTGATCCACCCGAAGCGAGCCAACACCCACCTCTGAGTCAACCACTTGTTGAAGAAAATTTCACTTGAGAAGATCCACGTCATAAACTTCTGGATCAGATCCAAACATCCTTGCTTCTTGCTAGGACTCGATTGGAGGATATGAAGAAAAAGGAGGAATAATTAAGTCTTCGATCGAGCGTGCTCAAAAATCAGGAGCTTTTCGAATCAGAGACTTGGTGCAAAATTTCCAAAGGGTGTGCACCCCTATTTATACAGGGAGCCACGCCCCATGCTTGTCGCGTGAGCAATGTGGGACTAATTAGTTAAAGAGGAATTTAATTAAGTTAGTAAGCCTTTCTCAAAGGCCTAACTTCAACCAATTAAATCTTCCTCACCATTGAGCTTTAGAGATGATACAACCTATCATTTCAAAGTGCTTCAAATGGTGAATGCATAGGAACAAACGGCGACGAATTCAGACTTCGTTTGACCCCTCAAACCATTGCTCAAATTTAAGCAAAAAGTCGTAACTTGTAGCCGTCGTCAAAGTTTTCAGAAAGCCCTAGAAAACAGCCAATTGGGGGGGCCTAACCCACGGGCACGCCCGCTAGGCCCAGCGGGTGCACCCGCCTCCATTGCAGGCGGGCACCCACAACTGGCGCATCGGGCGCCCGGCCCGCTCAGCGGGCCGGCCCTACTTGCCACATCGGGCGCCAGGCCTGCTAAGCGGGCCGACCCCGCTTGGCTCAGTGATGTGTCCATATTTTCCACTATTTTCATATCATCATTTCATTGCATTACATGCCATTTTCACATCCAAATCCCATATTTTACGACGATATGCCGTTTCTGACGTTGTATTCGAGTTTCGTAGTGTTTTATGAGTTTTCATGGATTTTGGAGCGATTTGGGACCCCACTTGGGTATGGACACATCCGACATGCCCATGAGCTCATTGGTTAAACCTTGTAGGAGTTCGCCATACTTGTGAAGCCATTGGAGGAGAAGAGAGAGAGCAGGAGGAGAGAGGAACCTTCAGCAACTCTTGGAATTCATTTCCCAGACTGCTCGGTAGAGAGAGCATGAGGAGAGAGGAACCTTCAATAGCTCTTGGAATTCATTTCCCAGACTGCCCGGTCGAGCAGTACAGATGCTCGGACCAAGCAGATTCAAATGAGAAAAAGGACCTCATACTTGGATTACTCGGACTGAGCACTTCATCTGCTCAATCGAGTAGCGTCAATTTTCAAAGCTGAAGCAATTCCAGCGCACGACCCGAGCATCTCTTCAGTGACCGAGTCAGCCTCTGCTCGGACCGAGCTGAGCTTACTCGGCCCGTGCAGGCAGAGCGAGGATTTTGAAGATCTTGGATTCCCTGTCAAGCTCGGTCGAGCAGCACAACTGCTCGGTCCGAGTGACCGAACGAGCAACGAACTGCTCGACCGAGCAACCTACTCGGTCGACAATGCCAGGGCCATTTTTGGAAGTATTTGCTGAAGCCGTCAATTGCGCGATTTTTGGGGACTGAAGGCGGGGAGCCTGCGACAGCGAAAGGGGGCGATTCATTCTAAAGGTTTTTTTGAATAGTTTTGGAGAGCGGAGCTCAGGCGATTTTTGTTGTGGGTTTTTTAGATTAAACTTCTGAGTATCTTTGGATCGAAACTGCTGGATTATTATTTTGGGAACTCTATTGTTGTTGTGTACTAGGAATTTCAATTATTCTTTGGATCTATTGCTTATCTATTTTCTTTATCTCTCATTGTAAGTCTTTAATCTATATTCTTTCGATTGCTATGATGTCTTTGTCTCTAACGATGATGTTTTTATTCGTGAATATTGCCATGTGTGAGTAGATCTTTCTAGGGTTGATGGATTAGCCCGAAGATCCTAGGGGAAAACGTAGATCTGGATCTCGATATTGAATTAGGGATTTAAGGAAGTATTTCGGTTGATTATACCGAATCCATAGATAACCCATACTGAGATCATGCCCACGGTCTGTGGAATTGATGTGCTTAAGGGGTATCTTTGGGATTCAAATAGGAAAATCAATGGATCCAACCAAGGCTCGTGACCATGCCTGGCTCGTGCCTTGAGGGGATCCATCGACAAACTATACCGCTACGTTGACGGCTACCGCCATTTCGTTAACAAGAGCTACCGAAATACCTCACAATTCTAACCCACGAGAGTGGTACGAATTGGGAGATTAATCCCCTAACCCTAATGCAACGTAAGGATTCTATTACAACGTCTATCCCCGATGATCTTAGCGATGATCCCTAATGCCCTAGTCCTTTTTTATTAGTAAAACAACAACAACACCTCAATCAACTCTTTCAACCCGATAGCTATCTCACTTCGAGATTTAGAAGTAAACTGAGAACCTATATACACTATGACCATCCCTGTGGGATTCAATATCATTTATACTACAACTTGACACCGTCCGCTTGCGGATTGAGCCCGGAATTGAAACATATGGGCCATACCACGCCTGGCGATCGTGACACCGCCAGGTGGAATCTAGGTGTAGGTTCTGGGTGTGTCAAGTTTTTGGCACCGTTGCCAGGTACGAAAATAGTGTTTATCTCAGTTTATTTTTATTTTTGAAGTTTGCTAGCACTCTAATCATTTCTCATCTTTCCACCATTTTTATTCTTTCATTTATTTCGGTGCTACTGATGGTATTTGTTTGAGTTTTGTTGGTGCATGAACACTCGTTTTGGGGGATCTACTAGAGAATTATTATTCGATTCCCGAGATCGAGAAGACAACGAGGGCCTTGAGGGCCTCAAGTAGACGTTCATCTCCCTCCGCTCAAATGGCTGAAAACAATCCTCCTCCTCCTCGCACCGAGTTCATCAGGGACCACATGACGCCGACGTTTGGAAACAACTCCTCCATTCTTAGACCGCAGCTGGCGGCCGCAAGCTTCGAACTGAAAACGGGGCTGATTAATCTGATGCAGCAGGATCCCTTCCACGGGCATCCGCATGAAAACCCCAACCACCATATTGACACCTTCCTGGCGAAGTGTGACACGTTCAAGGCGAAGGACGTTAGCGATGATGCTGTGAAGCTGCGGCTTTTCCCGTTCAGTTTGAGGGATAAAGCCTCATATTGGCTCTGGGCCCACCCTCCCAACCATTTCACCACCTGGGAGAAGCTGGCACTTGCCTTCGTGGATAAGTTCTATCCACCCTCGAAGACAGTGCGAATTAGGGGAGCCATCTCAAAGTTCAAGAAGCTCCCACAGGAATCACTCTATGAGGCATGGGAGAGGTTCAAGGACCTCCAACATCAGTGTCCTCACCATGGGATTCAGCCATGGGATTTGGTGCAGAGCTTTTACAACCGGCTTCAGTCTAGCACCAAGATGATCATAGATGCTACGGCGCAAAGCGCCTTGCTGGATAAGTCTCCTGAAGAGGCTATTGATTTGTTGGAGCATATGGCGGCCAACAATCAACAATGGAGCGAAAAAAGAACTATTGTGACCTGGACTCCCGAGGTCAAAGCGGCTAACCACTTGGACTCTCACATCGAGACCCTATGCAAATAAGTAGCCAGGATCGAACAGCGCCTGGATTCCATCCCGGCATCACCCAGCACTTCTTATCATCCTACAGAGGAGTATGCAGATCAGAGCTATATTCCTGGTGAGGCACACTATGAAGGTGCCGAATTATCAGAATCAGTGCAATACGTCCAAGGAGAGGGACGGAATCAGTGGCAGCATCCAGCTGCTAGGAATCACCCGAGGTTTTCTTATGGAAATCCAAGTGGAGGGCTGTAACCTCCACAATTTCAGAGGCTGCAACCCCCTCCTCAGCAGCAGCAGAATCAGTAACAGGGCAGATTTAGGCCAGCTGGGCCTTATCGACCGCCAGGATATCAATTCAACCGGTCGCCTCAGCAGGGCTATGTGCCAAACCCACCGCGGTCAAATCTAGAGGCCACTTTGGAGACCTTTATGAGTGGTCAGGCCTACTTCAATCAAGACACTTCGACCCAGTTTAAAAGGATCAATTATTCACTTGATGAACTGAGGGGTCAAATGTCCCAGCTCTTGAAGAATCAGGGGAGATTGCCCTCACAGCCGGATAAAAACCTAAGGGCCCAAGCTAATGCTGTGGTTTCTGTTACCACACGTGGAGGACGGGTGACTGACCCCATCATGGTCCCGGTGTTGAACAAGGAGAAAGTCACAGTTGAAGAAGCCGTTGGTGACAGCGATAAAGAAGAGGCTGCTGAAGAGCCTATAATTATTGTGGAGAAGGCGGATGCACCACCCATCACGCCTACTATAGCACCTCCTCCTGTTGATGCTACAAAGAGTAAAGCTACCCAACCTCCCCCTCCGTACCCACAGAGACTAGCCCTAGCCAAGATGGAGAAGAAATACTCCAAGTTTATGGAGTTGCTTAAGAGAATCCAGTTGAACATCCCGTTCATGGATGCTATTACGGAGATCCCGATCTACGCCAAATTTTTGAAGGATCTGATCACGGGAAGGAGAAACCCGGAAGAAATTAAGCTTATGGAGGACTCCACCTTTGTTATCAAAAATCATCTCCCCCGGAAGCTACCAGATCTGGGGAACTTCACCGTGTCGTGCTCCATTGGAGGAATGCCTATCAGGAGAGCTCTGATTGATCTGGGGGCTAGCATCAGTCTGATGACCCTTTCTATTTTCAAGAGATTGCAGACTGGAAGTGAGCTAGAGCCGACAAGTATGTCCATCCAACTTACAGATCATTCCATCACCTACCAGGTGGGTATAGCAAGGGATTTCATTATTTAGATACCCCTGGGGTTATGTGTTCCCGTCGACTTTGTTATCATGGATATGCCCAAGGGAGGGAGCTCCCAGCTTATACTCGGCCGCCCCTTCATGGCGATGGCCGGTGTTCTGATCTATGTCCGAGAAGGGACCCTTTCTCTCAATGTGGGGAACATCGAAGCTGAGTTCCGGCTACAGAAGCTGATGAAAGAGCGAGCTCATGTGGAAGGGGCCAGCTATTTGGAGCTTCTTGAAGATGAAGCCATTGAAGATTTCACTTCTGAGGGGGTCAGGAAGGACCCAATGAAAACAGGTATCGACGATGACAGCGACCCAACCTACCACAAAGCGATCGCCGCATACATCCGAGTATTGGATGAGGAACTTCTACATCACTCTCCGAATCATGAAGAACAGGAGACCATATGCTACTCAGGGGAGAATCTTGAAGTAGGCGGATGCCAAGTGCCACTGGATCTCACCGTCGGAAAGAACGACGCGCGTCTTCCACGTGCACCAAGCGATCATCGATAAATCAAAGGGAGTCGAGCTCACGACTAAAAACAAGCGCTTATTGGGAGGCAACCCAATTTCTTAGATTTCAGATTTTCTTTTTCAATTTCTTATTTTTATTTCATATTTTAGGGATAAAATTATAAAATCACAAAAATTTGATGAGTTCATCTTTTGTACAGGTTGGACATGTGGGGGCATGTGTATCGACATTACAAACGGAAGGAAGCTGGAGGGGAGCAGCACATTTGGATATTTGAAGAGAAAATAGAGGAAAAAGGAGACACAGGCGACTCGACCGAGCAGCTAAACTGCTCAATCAAGCCGTGCAGAGATGAAAAATGAGGCAGATTATCGCTTCTTCTACACGGCTCGAGCAGCATCCTGCTCGGTTCGAGCAGACATCTGCTTGATCGAGCAGTCGGCTGCTCGATCGGATTGCACAAGCTTTTGGAAAAATGGAGAATTCATCACTCTGCCTACACGGCCGGAGTGGGATTAGCACGGTCCGAGTGATGAACAGTCCGACCAAGCATCATACTGCTCGGTCGAGCATGCGAGGGAGTATATTACAACTCAATTTATTGAATTTTCTCAGCTAATTGACTCGGTCGAGCAGCTTCGCTGCTCGGACCAAGTCGTTTTATCCTATCTCGTGGGCCCCACCCCAAGCGAGTTGGGTTTTTAAACCCAACCCGTTTTCAAGTTACCCTAAGTTAAAAAAATTTTAACACTAAAAATCTACCCCGAGCTCTCTCTCTCTCTCTCTCTCTCTCTCTCTCTCTCTCTCTCTCTCTCTCTCTCTCTCTCTCTCTCTCTCTCTCTCTCTCTCTCTCTCTCTCTCTCCCTCCCTCCTCCCTACTCGTTCACCCCTCCCCTGTCGCCGTCGTCCTTCGCCGTCGTCCGCCGCCTGCGCCACCCACCCCACCGTCGATCTCCGATCAGCCCCCTTCTCTTTCTCCCTCTCTATCTCTCCATCACTCCCTCTTTTTCGCCGTCTCTGTCCCCATTTCGAATCGACGACACCGTCGACGGCACCACCGATGCTAACGGCACCGCCAATCCGCCCACCCCAAATGCCCCCGCCCCCGACGCCTAACCCCCCCCCCCCCCCCCCCCCCCCCCCGACGCCTCCCCCCTCTTACTCTTCAGACCGGCCAAAACCCCCTACTCCGATCGTCGCTGCCCTAGGACACGGCCCGAGCACAATAGTGCTCGGACAGCCATTACCACCGAATAGCACGACTCGGACCGAGCAGTAGCACTGCTCGGTCAAGCAACCCAATTTCATCGTATCTCCCCAATTTAAATCTATTATTCTGATGTTTTGATCGTTTCTATTTTCAGGTACTCCCTACTAACGTCAGCAGCTGCTGTCAGGACTAGCTTGTGGGATATTTTGGCACTCGCCTTGCTCGCATCGCTCACACATTCGGTACACTCTTCCCTTTTATTTATTTTTATACAGTAGCATCACATTACCATCGATACAATGGTTCGCACATGAGGTGTCGCCACGCCACCCATTAGTGGGAAGAGGCCCACTCCAGGCGCCTCTTCCTCCAGACCCTAGCGTCGTGCACGACTCACCACCACCGGCACCACCACCACTGCCGCCACCTCTACTACAGCTCCCACCACTACCACCACTACCCCCACCACGACTATTCCTACCACCACAGCCCATATATCTACCGCTGCACCCACCGCCCCTCCATCATCACCCCCACTGCCCACCCAGGCTAGGGACGCTCTGCCAGCACGTCTACGGACCTTTGGCATCACTTTTCGAGACGACGTGCACTGAGAGCGCTTTGTTAGGCTCTCTCAGCGCCGTCTCCTACCCACTTTAGTCATAGGCATGCCTACCCTGTGCTCCATTGGACTCCTTCAGGGGGTCCATCACCTCTACCGAGCGATTGGTTTCGACCACTTCCTTAGTGTTCACGCTCCCACCTACACCCACATTGCCCTTGAGGCTCTCGGCTCCCTCGCTCACACCCCAGCGGGTGATGGCATCACTTTTCGGCTCATGGATCACGACTACACTATTACACATGCCATGATCCGCGAGTTCTTTCACTTCCCTGGCATCCCCGAGCCCAGGGCAGCCTTTTCTCCACTCTATGATGTGGACACATTTGATGCTCGAGCCTTTTGGGAGTGTATTTCAGGCCTTGATTAGTATCGCCCTAGGCGGGTGAAGGCATCGTGCATCGTGCACCGATGCCTTCGTTACGCTCAGAGGCACTTAGCCACCACTCTCTTCTGCAGGCCCGAGGTCGGGACCATGTCCCTATCAGAGCTTACCCACCTTATGGGTATGACCCAACCTCTACGCTTTCACCCTGATGGCTCACTCCGCCCATTCATGCTCTCTGACACAGCCCATTGGTTGTGCCACTGCCTTTACCAGACCGCCACCACCTACTTCGCCACAGACATCTGTTGCGGTGGTTTCTTTACCATTTTTGCCAGGATGCTTGATATTCACATCCTAGATGACTTACACACCCCCGTTGGCCCGACACGTCTGACCCTCGGCGTGCTCGAGCACATGCATATTGTCAGACCATACGGGGATCTTCACTGGCTATATCTCGTAGGCACCTACCACACGCCTCATATGGTGCTTCCCGCCCCTCACCTCACACACATCCCAGCTGTCCAGCTTGACTGGATGATCCCTAGGGTTGACCCACTTCCAGCCCGCCACGTCCTCGAGTCGCCAGGAGCACCCGTCAAGGCGGTAGCCGATGACGCGGTCCCACGCTCCACTGTTTACGAGTTGCACAACATTGCTGCCCTAGTTGTCAGCCTTCTTGTACCACCTGCACACCCATCACCCTCTGGAGCTGTTTCTTCTACCACCCTTGTATCCACCGCTTCGACCACAGTCGAGTCTTCGGGGACTGTCTCTACCTCTTGCCCCAAGACTCAGATTCCTCTCTCCACCGTTTCTGTGCCGGATGGCACTGATTTCCAGTCTGCTCCTGACCTCACAGATCTTGACTTTCCAGAGCACGACCCTACCCCCACTCTTCCTCCTCTCAGTGACATCATATCTTCACTTCCTCTCTCTTTAGGTCACCAGATTCCCCTTTCCGGCACCACTTCATCATCATCCGTAGCTATCTTCACTGAGAGCGTCTCGACGTCTGTCTACACTTCTGTGTCGACGACCGCTCTTTCTTCACCCATTTCTGAGTTACCTTCGAGCTCACCCTCTCCTACCTTCCATGCTAGGCACGGGTCACTACTCAAGTATGCTACCTACTGCACGGGACCGATTCACGAGAGTGGTGACTCACCGTCACATCCCCCGCCCTCCCCCTGACTCCCATACTACAGATGGTCACCTGACAGCATTAGAGGAGTCGACTTCTCTCCTACGGAGAGATTTCGACGACTTTGTACGCTCCACGGCGACACACCACTCGAGAGTCGAGTCGGACTTGGCATCCATCATAGATCTCCTCAGGACACATGGACTACCTCCAGTGATCCTTGCACATGCTCCACCGCCCAGGCCACCGACTGTGACTTTCACTGCACCACTCAGTGCTTCACTTTCCCAGGCTTCAACAAAGCATGTTTCTTCCACTTCTGAGCTGGATGTCACAGTAGATCCCCTGTCAGCCCTGGTTTTTTATTCAGCTGATCCCTCCACTGCCACCATTGACCTCACCACCGACCCACCTCACGAGTTCCATCCAGACCCACCCACTACTCATGGTCCACAGCAGAGGGACCCATCACCACCCCCAGAGGGTGGTGCCTCTGCTTGATGTCTTCCAAACCAGTTTTTGCCTCCCCCTATTTATATTGTGCCCATCTGTCTGTTCGGGGCCCTGCACTTAGCCAGCTTGGGCGAGGACCCCACTCATGCATCACATTTTCATTCAGCATTGCATCACGTCATGTTTTTTTATTTTCTTTTTGCACAGTTTTGATTTCTTTTTTCTTCCCACCCACCCCACCCCTATTAGCATCATCTCCCACTCCAGCGTTTTCTTAGCAATGAGGACACTGCTAGGTTTAGCTTGGGGGATGAGCGCTACCGCTTTATTTTTGATTTTTTCTTTTACATTTTCTTCCCTTATTTCAGTTTTTATTTTACTTTTTCACCACTTTTTCACGTCGTTTTCTTTTTTCTCATTTTGCATCATATTTTCTATTTTCACCATGCATGCATCCCATTCTCTTCCTTTTCTATTTTCTCCGCCTTTTTCTCTTTTTATGCTAAGGATGGTCCGCGTGATGATATCTCTCATGGTCTTATTAGTCATTTACGATGCACACTTTTGATGACATGCTATTAGGGTAAATTTCAGTTTTACTATCTATATGCGTGCATTTCTCTTGCTGATCTACCGAATTTAATGCTTGAAATGAATTGAAAATCAAATGCATGAATTAGTATCTAGTATGCATTATGTTGGGTAATGCACCTAGGTTCACGCATCACAAGAACACTTGGAGCATTTGTTTTTGTCTCATTCACTTCTGTTTGCATGCCTACTGTTATTGTACTCATTACTGCATGCCTTTTCAGTATTCATCTAGAGGAATGAAAATATCATGCTACTTATGAGTTTAGTTAGGGTATTATTTTATCAATCCGTTGTGCACCTCTTATGAGTGAACCGAGAGATATACTATTTTCCTTCTCCACATATCTATATATTTCTCTACATATCAGTTGGTTTCACCCCCACAGCTATCTTTACCGCATCTCACTTCCCAAACCCAAAAAGAAAAAGTATAGCTTCTAAATGAAAAAAAAAGAAAGAAAAGAAAAAGAAAGAAAAAGAAAGAAAAAAATGGTGTATATATTCATATGTGGAAAAGAAAAGAAAAAAAAGAAAATGAATAAATATTATTTTGTATCTTTTCATTAGAAGCTATCACGTATACTGGGAAGAAAAAGAAAAAATTTCATATCATATTCCTTGATGCGACGCCTCAAGCTAAGCTTGGGGGGATAAACCAACTGATCACATGAGTGAGCATGACAGTAGAGTGGAGACGGTGCATAACGGGGAGATTTAGTAATGCTTAAACTTTACGAAATGCTTTAGTTTTTGGAGATTTTTCATGAATCGAAATGAATAACTTAATGGCATGACTTTTTCTATTCTCTATTGCATGTTGTGTGATTTCTATATGCTCCTTGTGTATCTATGATTGAAAAGGGCATTGTCAACTTCTTTATACTAGACTCTAGGGATTGCATGAAATTGATATGAATTGATGGCGTTATTTCAGTAGATCACTATCCTTTGCCTGTACAGCATGCTAGACATATGATCTGTAAAACTAGAAATTGCCAGTAGCATGTATGTTTATTATTCAGAGCATCATGATTTACTATTTAGGCCAGAGGTCTGACCGAACATCCTTAGCACCCTCCACTCACTTCTATTCTCTTCTCTTCTTATTTTTATTTCTTATTTCTTTTTGTTTTCCTCCCGGCGTACCTAGTATTCGTCCTCCTTGAGGACGAGTAAGAGGTAAGCTTGGGAGATTTTGATGTGTCCATATTTTCCACTATTTTCATATCATCATTTCATTACATTCCATGCCATTTTCGCATCCAAATCCCATATTTTACTACGATATCACGATTCTGACGTAGTATTTGAGTTTCGTAGTGTTTTATGAGTTTTCAGGGATTTTGGAGCAATTTGGGACCCCACTTGGGTATGGACACATCCGACATGCCCGTGAGCTCATTGGTGAAGCCCTGTAGGAGTTCACCATACTTTTGGAGCCATTGGAGGAGAGAAGAGAGAGCAGGAGGAGAGAGGAACCTTCTACAGCTCTTGGAATTCATTTCCCAGACTGCTCGGTCGACCAGTACAGATGCTCGGATCGAGCAGATTCAAATGAGAAAAAGGAGCTGATACAGGGATCACTCGGACCGAGCACTTCATCTGCTCGGTAGAGTAGCTTCGATTTTCAAAGCTGAAGCAATTCAAGCGCACGGCCCGAGCATCTCTTCAGTGACCGAGTCAGCCTCTGCTCGGACCGAGCTGAGCTGACTCAGCCCGTGCAGGCAAAGCGAGGATTTTGAAGATTTTGGATTCCATGTCAAGCTCAGTTGAGCAGCACAACTGCTCGGTCCGAGCGACCGAACGAGCAACGAACTGCTCGACCGAGCAGCCTACTCGGTCGACAGTGCCAGGGCCATTTTTGGAAGTATTTGCTAAAGCCGTCAGTTGCGCAATTTTTGGGGACTAAAGGCTGGGAGCTTGCGACAGCGAATGGGGGCGATTCATTCTAGAGTTTTTTTGAATAGTTTTGGAGAGCGGAGCTCAGGCGATTTTTGTTGTGGGTTATTTAGATTAAACTTCTGAGTATCTTTGGATCGAAACTGCTGGATTATTATTTTAGGAACTCTATTGCTGTTGCTTACTGTGAATTTCAATTATTCTTTGGATCTATTTTCTTAATATCTCATTGTAAGTCTTTAATCTTTATTCTTTCGATTGCTATGATGTCTCCGTCTCTAAAAATGATGTTTTTATTCGTGAATATTGCCATGTGTGAGTAGATCTTTCTAGGGTTGATGGGTTAGCCCTAAGATCCTAGGGGGAAGATGTAGATCTGGATCTCTACGTTGAATTAGGGATTTAGGAAAGTATCTCAGTTGATCATACCGAATCCCTAGATAACCCGTACTTAGATCATGCCCACGGTCTGTGGAATTGATGTGCTTAAGGGGTATCTTTGGGATTCGAATAGGGAAATCAATGGATCCAACCAAGGCTCGTGGCCATGCCTGGCTCGCGCCTTGAGGGGATCCATCGACGAACTATACCGCTACGTTGACGGCTACCGCCATTACGTCAACAAGAGCTACTGAAATACCTCACAATTCTAACCCATGAGAGTGGTATGAATTGGGAGATTAATCCCCTAACCCTAATGCAACGTAAGGATTCTATTCCAATGTCGATCCCGACGATCTAAGCGGTGATCCCTAATGCCCTAGTCCTTTTTAATTAGTAAAACAACAACAACACCCCAATCAACTCTTTCAACCCGATAGCTATCTCACTTCAAGATTTAGAAGTAAATTGAGAACCCATATACAGTATCACCGTCCCTATAGGATTCGATATCATTTATACTACAACTTGACACCGTCCGCTTGCGGATTGAGCCCGAAATTGAAACCTAGGGGGTCATACCATGCCTGGCGATCGTGACACTGCCAGGTGGAATCAAGGTGTAGGTTCCAGGTGCGTCACTCAGCAGACGCGCCCGCCTGCTTAGCGAGCGGCCCTGCCTTTTGCGGGTGGTCCTGCTCGCTTAGCGGGGGGCCCCCGCTTCGCCTTGCGTGTTTGGCCTCCCCAAAGTGGGTTTGACCCACTTAAGCACTTTTCTGATGTTTTCGTTTTCTGGGCTCGTTTAAGCTCCGATTCCAACGCGGTTTCTTCCTGTGGATTCCTCAGAAAGTCCTCTTCAATCCCAAATGCTAAAGTCCTTTAGCTTTATTCTCACAACTCATTTGTGAGCTTAATTATTCCATTGCATCAGATGCATTCCTCTTAACGTTCTTCCTATTACTAAGACATGAATACTACTTGGTGTGAGACCCTACAGCCTGACCTTACTACAGGTTGGGAATCGAAGTCCCTAGACGACAGTAAGCACGAGCAGCATGTGTCGTCCATGTTTCAGAATCATATTTACGTGATTGACCCTTTGACTAAGGTGTCGTCTGGATCACTTTGACTGTGTCAGCGATGAATACCACAGTTTTAGTCCCTTCATCATGACTGTGTCGCTGCATGGCCTAGGGTATGGTAAACCATCAACCTCACTAGCCAGCATCGGTCAGTATTTAACGGTCGAAAAATGTTCTTAGACCGACTAACGATAAACAGTAACTTAGGTAAAATTTATCAAAGGAACTAGTCGGTTCCAGTAGAGTACTTGACCGACTAGATTTGAATCTAATCGGTTGGTCCCCCCTTCTTGAACCAACTAACGTGCACGGAAAGTCTCGAATCGAAGCGCGAAGTTCTAGGAACGATTCCTAAGGCTCCTAAGCTCGAACTAACTCTAAGATATGAGCGATATGAAGCTCGTCATGAGTGACTTGCTCCGATATGAACGATCTAAGGAAGAAGCTAGAAAATCACAACGAAACGAACGAAAACGAAAGCTACAAAGACGGAAACCACACATAAGGAGAAAATCCACCAAAACACATATATAATATAGATAATTTGAATACATGAAAAACCAGTCGTTACATCCTCCCCACCTTAAGAAAAATTCCATCCTCGGAATTTCCCAACACTCACGTGTCCGGGAACAAAAGTGGGTAGCGCTCTCGCATCTCATCCTCATTCTCCCAAGTAGACTCTCATGGAGAGCCGTGTCGCCACATCACCCTCACAAGACTGACAACCTTGTTCCGGAGTGACTTCTGACGCCTGTCCAAAATCTGCACTGGCTGCTGGTCATACGTCATATCAGGGCGAACGGTGATCTCCGAGAAATCCACAGCATGAGATGGATTGCTGATGTATCAACGAAGCTGCGACACATGGAAAACATTGTGAACTCCTTCCAAAGATGGCGGCAAGGCTAAGCGGTAGGCTACCTCGCCAACTCTCTCTAGAATGTCAAATGGTCCAATGTATCACGGGCTCAACTTAACTCGCTTCCCAAAGCGAATCACTCCACGATTCGGGGAAATCTTCAAGAACACATGGTCGCCAGGCTGAAACTCCAAAGGACGGCGTTTAGCATCCGCCCAATGCTTAAAACGGTCCTGAGCAATCCTCAACCTCTCCCGAATGTTCCTGACAACATCCACGGCCTCCACAATCATCTCAGGTCCCAACAGCTCCCGATCACCAACGTCATCCCAACTCAATGGCGATCGACATTTCCTCCCATACAGTGCGGCGAAAGGCACCATGCCAATACTCGCCTGGAAGCTGTTGTTGTAAGAGAACTCCACCAGATGTAGATGGTCCTCCCACGAACCCTCGAAATCCAACATGCACGCCCTCAGCATGTCCTCCAAGATCTAAATCGTCCTCTCAGACTGGCCATCTGTCTGCGGATGGTACGCCGTGCTGAAACTCAGACGCGTACCCAAACTCTTCTGCAAACTCTGCCAGAACTGAGACGTGAACCTCGTGTCTCTGTCCGACACGATACTCACAGGGACTCCATGAAGTCGTACGATCTCCTGCACGATTCACGTTACATCACTATTTAAACTAGGAAAAAGGAAATAGAAACGGAGAGTAAAAGAATTTACCTCCATGTATCTCCTTGCTAGCGCCTCAGTGGACTGTCTTACTCGGAATGGAATAAAGTGCGCGGATTTGGTCAATCGATCTACGATCACCCAAATCGCGTCATTCTGCTTCGGACTCCGAGGTAGTCCAGTCACGAAATCCATAGTGATGTGTTGCCACTTCCACTCCAGAATCGGAAGCGGTTGTAGCAACCCTGCCGTACACTGATGCTCCGCCTTTACCTGCTGGCAAACCAGACACTTGGCTACACTCCGAGCCACACTCCTCTTCATACCATGCCACCAATAGTTCAGACGAAGATCCTTGTACATCTTGGTGCCACCAGGATGCACAGAATACGGTGAACTGTGTGCCTCAACTAACAACTCCTCTCTAATATCTCCAGCTGGCACACACAACCTGGCTCCAAATCTCAACGAGCCATCCTCATGAATCAAAAAGTCAGTCTGCAGACCGGCTTCTACCTGCTCCCGAATCTTCACCAGCTTCAGATCTCCAGCCTGACCAGCCTTGATCCGATCCACGATCGTCGACTGTATCTGCATACACATCAACGAAGAGGCTTCTCCAGGAAGAACGATCTCAACACCAGACCCGCAAAAATCCTGCTGCAATCTCCACTGCGAGGTCAACAACATCACCGCTTGAAGCCTACTCAGTGCATCAGGAACCACATTCACCTTGCCAGTGTGATGCTGCAAATCAATCTCATAATCCACCATAAGCTACAACCATCGACGCTGTTGCATGTTGAGCTCCTTCTGAGTAAAAATATACTTCAAGCTTTTGTGATCGGTGAAGATCTTCACTTTCTCACTCAGCAAGAAGTGCCTCCAAATCTTCAGTGCAAACACGACAGTAGCCAACTCCAAGTCGTGCGTCGAGTAATTCTTCTCATGAGTCTTGAGCTGACGAGAAACATATGCCACAACATGCCCGTACTGATGCAACACACAACCGAGACCCTTGCCAGAAGCATCGCAAAAGATCTCGAATCCTCCACTGCGATCAAGCACAACAAGAATAGGGGTAGTCGTCAATCTCTCCCTCAGAACACCAAAAGCATTCTCACAATCACCCGACCAAACAAAAGGTACATCCTTCCGCGTCAATCTGGTCATCGGCTCGGCAATACGGGAAAATTCCTTAATGAAGCGCCGATAGTAACCAGCAAGCCCAAGGAAACTCCGGATCTCAGATCCTGACTGCGGAACAGGCCACTCTCTGATTGCCTTGATCTTCTCGGGATCCACTGAAATACCATCGCCAGACACCACATGCCCGAGAAAAGCAACTCTGTCCAGCCAAAACTCGCACTTCGAAAACTTATCATACAAACGATGCTTCCTCAAAATCTCCAACACTGTCCTCAAGTGCGAGGCATGTTCTTCCTCTGACTTAAAATAGACCAGAATGTCGTCAATGAAGATAACGAAAAACTTATCTAAAAAGTCATAGAAAATCAGGTTCATCAGATTCATGAAAACTGCGGGAGTGTTGGTTACACCGAAGGGCATAACCACAAACTCGTAATGTCCATACTTCATCCTGAACGCTGTCTTCGGAACATCTTCCTTCTTCACCTTCAGCTGATGATAACCACTCCTCAGATCCAACTTCGAAAATACCCTCGAACCTCCAAGCTGATCAAAAATATCATCGATGCGAGGCAACGGGTATTTATTTTTGATGGTCACCGCATTCAACTCCCGATAGTCCACGCACATGCGACGCGACCCATCCTTCTTCTTCACCAGCAGCACCGGTGCTCCCCACGGAGACACACTAGGATGAATGAAACCCTTCTGAAGAAGCTCATCCAGCTGCTTCTGCAATTCCTCCAACTCAGCTGGTGACATACGATAGGGCGCTTTCAAAATCGGCTGCGCTCCCGGAATAAGATCAATCGAAAACTCGAGAGCTCGATCGGGCGGCAGCCCAGACATCTCCTCGGGGAAGATGTCATCGAAGTCCCGCACTACCGCAGGCCTCTCCTGCTCCATCTGCATAGCCACAATCTCCACCGGCCTGGCCCGAAACCTGACAGGACCAAGCGAACTGCTACCCCCGGCTGAACTCAAATACTGGATGTCCGGGAATCTCGAACACCACCTTCTTCTTCCGATAGTCGATCGTAGCATAGAAGCTCGCAAGCCAATCCATCCCAAGGACCGCATCATAGTTGATGATGTCGTGGACAATAAAATCAGCGTAAAGCTCGTGTCCACAGACCACGAACGGGCAAGAATTGCAACCATGATGCACCGAGATCACGGCATTTCCTGTGACGATATTCCAACTCTGGGGAAGAGGGGACGTCGACAAGGAATGCTTCTCCACGAAGCATCGAGAAATAATGCACATCGATGCACCAGAGTCAAAGAGGACTCGTGCAGGAAATGTGCACACCAGAATCACACCTAACAAGCAATCTACCATTTAGATCCTATTCTAGCAAACAATCATATGCAAGCAACCAAACATGATCCAATAACTAAAACTAATTAAGGAAAGAAACAGCTAGATTGAGGGTTACCTGCGATAACCTCATCCACTGCCTTGCTCTCCACAGCGATCATCAGAAAAGCCTGCCTCCTCAGCTGCACGGCCCGCTGAAAAGCCTGCCTCTGCGGTACGAGAGCTGCTCCGCAACCAGCAGGTACCGGTGCTCTCTGCTGCAACGGCTGAGCTGTAACAGGTGCCTTCTAAGGCTGCTTGATGCTCGGACAATCCTTCAGAGTATGCGAAGCATCGCCACAGACCAAGCACTGCCCCAAAAGTCTCCTGCACTGGTCCCTCACATGGCCCGCCTTGCCGCAATGGGTGCATGTCTTCAGAACAGGCCCACCTGGCCTCTTGAACTGAGCTGGCTGATTAGGCTTGAAACCAGGCCTAACCACCGCTCTGGCCTGCTCCATAGGCCTCTTCCCAGCTCCAGCAACATGTCCTCTCCTCTGGTTCAGGTTCAGCTCCTGCCTCCTCGCAGCTACCAGAACCTTCTGATAAGAGTCCAGATCAGAGGAAGACACAAAACTCTGAAGCTCCAAAGCAAGTCCCTGCAGGAATCTCTGAGCCCTCTCATCAGCTTCCTGCACCATCTTCGATGCGAACCGACTCAGCCTAGTGAACTCTTGGTGGTACTGGTCCACCGTCAAGCTCCCTTGCTTCAGATCAATAAAACGCTGCAGCATCTCCTTCCTGGCAGCCTTCGAAAAGAACTCCTCATCAAACCTGGACTTAAAGGTAGCCCAAGATATCGTCTCCACCAGCATCTTCTCTTCCGCATCCCACCAGTTTCGAGCATTCTCCTTGAGCTGCCTCTTCACCAAATCAAGCCATCCAGCCGGGCTGATCTTCGCAATCTTCAAATTATCCTCTATGTTCCAAATCCACTCATCGGCAGCTAGAGGACCCTCAGACCCATCAAAATAAGCGGGACCCAGCTCCTGAAACTGCTTCGCTCCAGGCTCGGAGCGAGGGGCCTCCGGAATCGCCCGAGCAGCTCGAACAACTGGAGCATTATGGACTTGCAGGAGCACGCCCTGCTGCACCTGCATCATCTGAAGCATCATCCGCATCATCTCCCCATTGGTGGGCTCCCGCTCAGGCTCCTCGTCATGAGGGGGCGCGCTACCACCACCACGGGTAAATCGCCTTCCTGCCATCTAATGACATAGAAAACGAAACAGATTAGACTCATAGCTTATGACTCGGATGTCGAACTTAGTTTATTGGACATTCTAATATTATTATCGTTATTCCGATAATCACAGTTACAGAAGAGAGGACCTGCATGGGCCACCAACAAAACCTGTCACGCCCCGCTTCCCTAAAATGGAGGCGAGATGTGAGAAGGTCCGCTCAGGCGTGGAGCTGTGAAGCTACACACCTGATAAGCGTCAATCAAACATATGCAGGTCCCTGTAACCATGAACAGAATAAGATAATAACACAAGGAGATACATAAATAAAATCTCAAATCTCAGCAATGTCCAAACATTAAAATTAAGTTCCACATCCAGAAAAGCCACCAGGCTAAAAGAAAGAGTCTAGGCCCAAAACATGGCCAACAAAAGCCAACACGGCACAAAGTATTGGTGCTACACACCGACAACTAAAGCAGTCTAAACAACAACCCAACAGTCTCTACGACTGATCGCCCGTGTCCACGAAGTCCTCGTCAAACACAGGCTCGGGCTCGGCGTCCGTAAACACATCGTCCTCAACAACGAACTCTGGCTCAGGATCTAACATGTGACACCCAAAGAGAAAGGGGCACATGTCAGCAAGTCTAAAAAGACTTGGGCAAGGAAACTGAAAGTAAACTAACAACCTAACAGTTATAATAAGATGCAATGACATGGCAGTTAAGTATGTTGCAACAGTTAAAAGAAAAGACCAGCACGCATGATGTAGCAAAAGCTACCAAGTCACTAATCACGAATCACTTATCATTATTTTCACTTTGTGCTCAGAGTTTCCGTCTTTTGGCTGAAGTAGCTGTACGGGCTAACTTCTATGCTTAAGCGATCGTTTAACCCTACCCCTCCACGTGTATCGAGCGTTGGAATTAGCAACACACTATGCTCGCTTCTGGATCACGAGCCAGGAAGTGTATTTGGCATAGGGGTGCACCTAGCCTGATAACTGTGTAAGAGTCAAAATCCTACTCGCCGCAGCTTATATTTTAAGGTAGCGTGTGCTACACAATCATGATGAACAATCGATATATGCAATGACATGAACAGATATTTCGCGTACCGTTAATTGAAATTAAACATGACATGCAAGCATGATGAAGGTGACAGATCTAGCTTCGTTGTCAAGCTAGATCAAGGGCGTCTAGGCAGCTATCCTTTCACTGCCTAGTCTCTTTTACGCTAAAACAAGTAAATGGCCTAAGGACATGGCCTAAAACCCTAAGTGGCAAGTTTCACTTGCCTAATACCGACGATGACGATCGATGATAAAACGTCTCACAACTCTATTCTACGGAGTGGGATTCGCTGCCATGGCAAAACAAATATCAGTTCTATTAGGGTTTAACAAAAATCACAAAATGGGTTATGAGCATATTAAGAGATCGATTTACTACCGTATCGCAGCGGAAGAACGATGCCGAGCAATCACGGCAACGGAAGAACGATCCGGGGAGCTACGGTTCAGATCTGGAAATGGCGAGGAAATCTGGAGAAATCGAGATTTGGGGGTTTTTGGGGGTTTGCCGACGGCCTAGAGGAGGTGGCCGGCCTAAATGGAGGGTGAGAGGGGCTCCGGGGATGAAGGAGGAGGGCTAGGGAATGTTGGATGAGTATTGGGGAAGAAGGAGGCTCAGAAGGAAATGAAAGAAGAAAGAAAATGATCGGGGGGTTTAAATAGGATTCGTGCGGCGGCTGGGCAAACCCTAGGTTTACGGGGTCGATTAGTCGGTCAAAGAAGAGTGGTTGACCGACTAGTTCGAGAACTAGTCGGTCGGTCGACCAACTGTGACCGACTAACACCAAACAGTAACTCAGGTCGTCAAAATGGTCAATGAATTAGCCGGTTAAAGAACAATGGCTGACCGACTAGTTTGCAACCTAGTCGGTCGAAAAATGTTCTTAGACCGACTAACGATAAACAGTAACTTAGGTAAAATTTATCAAAGGAACTAGTCGGTTCCAGTAGAGTACCTGACCGACTAGATTGGAATCTAGTCGGTTGGTCACCCTTCTTGAACCAACTAACGTGCACAGAAAGTCTCGAATCGAAGCACGAAGTTCTAGGAACGATTCCTAAGGCTCCTAAGCTCGAACTAACTCTAAGATATGAGCGATATGAAGCTCGTCATGAGTGACTTGCTCCGATCTCAACGATCTAAGGAAGAATCTAGAAAATCACAACGAAACGAACGAAAACGAAAGCTACAAAGACGGAAACCACACATAAGGAGAAAATCCACCAAAACACATATATAATATAGATAATCCGAATACATGAAAAACCAGTCGTTACAGCTGGTCATCCCTCAATGTGTGATCTGTGTTCCGTGATGTCGTTGCTATGTTCCCACGGCCTGCCTGAGGATGTTGGCACAAGGATCTCGGCAGCAAAAGAGTAACATCGACAGGAGAGTGTATCTCGGCACCTCGATGAAGTTGGAGTATGTCGCAGTAGGGAGAAGTTCACGGCATGGGCTTTGGTAGAACAAAATAAGACGGCATCAAGAAATTATAAGTCGACGGCAGGCAAGTAACCACAGCAACTAAAAAGTGCCCTTGAGTAAGCTCACGGTAGGATGCTGGCTTCTCTCTCTCCCCCAATGCACTACGTTTGCTGTTTATGAAGAGGGCTAATAACTTGCAACTTCCCAATTAGCAGCTTGCATGAGAAAGTGCCACAGAACCTGTTTTCTCTTTCCCTTAAAGTGATCCCCTTTGTATTTGATTTGATGGTGGCTTTCTGCACATAAAAAAAGAGAAGAGCTTAAATATTTAATTAAAAACCACTCACCTTTCTCCCAACAAATTGTCTTTGCATATTTGACGCATGCAGAGATTTGTATAATTATTTGGCCCTCCCCCTATTCTTTGACGGGGTGCGTGTACAGAGGGAGTCGGCCCTTGTTGTTCTGTTCGGCCTCCACAGAAAACCCACAGCCGCAATTTTGTTTCAGTTTATGTTATGGCCGCCTTTTTTTCTTTTGGTATGTCGCAAGCTCATAATCCCTTTGATGAAAGGTGTTTTATAGGATTAGCTATGGTATTGCGGAAGGGGGGATGATCAAAGGTCAAGATGAAATTGGCAAAGGTGGATTCCTATTAGTGATAGGATTAGATACTTGAAATTGGATTTGACTCCATCTCATTTGCAATACAACTATGATTTGGTCACCACCAAATAGGAACCCCAATTTGGACCAAGTCCAAATGCTCATGGAACCCAAGATTGGATTGCTTGATTCTCTCCTTAGTTGACTTAGTCCACCTTGCTTTGGAATATCTCTTTAGCCAAGCCCAATTGCTTTGTGTATAGCAATTTCTCCACCGCTTTGACTTAATCATCATTGAGGTATTTGCGGCTTCGCCAATCCTGCGAACACTTAGAACACACATCAAATCGTTCTCATATGTTTGTCATTATCAAACAATAAGTCCTAGATCGGTGTATCCAACAATCTCCCCCTTTTGATGATTACAAACCAAAAATATTTGCAATAACGATTTTAACAATAACATTGTGACACGTGTGTGAAGTGTGATGGAGGATGTATGCACACAATTTGTGACAATGTGGCAATAATGTTTCTAGCATGCTCCCCGTATTTTCATGCTCCCCCTTGAACATGAATTCACCCATGTAGTACCACAAATAATACCGAATACCGAATACGGTACCACACACAAATAATACCAAATCTTTTCCAATATTTCTCCCCCTTTGTTATCATCAAAAGCACATTCATGAAGTTTAAAAATACCACATGCAAAGAAAAGGGCATTATAAATTATAACTAGCATTTGCATGTCGACATTCATATAATTAGCACTTCAAATAGAATGAAAATCATACTTTTGAATTCAACACCATCGTGTAAGTGCAATTATTAAACATAGAAGTACAAAGGGAGATACTTTTATAAATCCAACCAAAACCAATCCAACATTTTCCAAATAACTTTATATCACCTAGGATTGATTTTTCCCACCTCAATAAAAAATGAGTTCAAGGTATCATACCCTAAAACATAGCCTATAAGGACACTTAGATGTGGGCGTGACATTGCTTGACGAGTAAGAACAACAACGCTTAAGATTACCCATAAAGCATATGTTGGATACTTGTGGGTAGTGTACTTGCCATGAATTGTATCCATTTTGCTATATTTATGTATTTTGTTTTCATATCACATCTTTTGTGCTCAATTTTTATTCATGGCAATGACACATCATACCGCTTAGATTTTCAGTTAATATTCATCTTACATTCACCTTCCAATATTCATAAAAAGTATTTCCAAATGTACAACTAAGTTTAACATTCGTGAAAGTTAAAGTAGGTGTAGAAATCATACTATCAATTCATTGAATATGTCATTGCTATTATGAAATGAAACATACGCATGTAGCCATGATAATAATACTACAATTTCTACACGGATATGCTTATCATTCATTTATATCACTTGAATAATGCAAAGAGAAAGAAATGCAATAAGCTCCATTTTTTTTTTTGCTTTTTGTCTTTTTCATTTTTTTTGATTTTTCATTTATAATGAACTAAACAAGCTAGAAAGCAAACAAACTAGCACACAAAATAAAAATAAGAATTCAAGCACGAAACAAAAATGCTATGAAGGTATGCATTAAGTCTAAAATGAGAAATCATATCTTTGAGTCGTAGTTTGGCTAAGGAACTAAAGAATGAAACGTTCAATCCATAGCTCCTAGCCAAGTCTCCACCTCACCTACACGGTAGATGTTATGTGTGACCTTGGAATCCAATAAGATCCACTTATGTTAGTCATCAAATCTTTAGGAATCCATATTTGCTTGAACTTAAAGTTCTTGTTCCTATATTTGCAATAATAAGAGATATGACCAACGCAACCACATGTAGAGCACTTTCCATGAAAATTTCCAATCTTTGTTATTTCAATGTGAACTTTTTTATATTTTGATTTTTCAACATTTTTAAGACCATATCCTAGTCCTCGCCTATTATTGCCATAAAGTTGATTTCCAAGAATAATGTCCAAATTTTGTTTTTCAATAGAAAATTTCTTTAATGACAATTCTAGACTAGCGACTTTGGATTTCAAATGCGTATTTTCGTTCACAATCAAAGTGCATTTACTAATGAAAGCTCGCTTGTTTTCCTCTTCTTTCTTTTCAAAATCACTCATTTTTTCCTTAAGTTCAAGATTTAGCATGTTAATCTTTCCAGTAAGCAATTCATTATCAGTTTCAAGCTTTATCAAATCTTGCTTATACATGCTAATATGTTTTAACAAAGAGGGACAAGAGGGACAATCATTTTTTTCAGGCAAGCTAGCTTTCTCCATTTTCAGCATATTAATGGTGGAGTTACATGCAACAAGTTCTCCTTTAAGTTTATCAATTTCTTTAGAAAATTCATAGTTTTCTTGTTGCAATTCAAAGCTACCCTCCCTATAATCATCTATGGTAGATTCTAGCTCATCTATTTTAGCTTGCATACCTTTGCAAATATTCAAAAATTCAGCTTTAGAGCAAGAATTTACCTCACTGTGTTTGCCCATTAAGCGCATGATGGAGTGGGCTTCATGCTCCTTGTCCTCATCCTCAGCTTTGCTGTCCTTGTCCCACGTTAGCATTTTGGCTTTTCCTTTCTTCTCTGCGATATTTTTTGTATGTTATGGGCAGGTCCTCATCATGTGTCATTTCCTCCTGCATTTAAAACATTCCATTTTATTAGTAGATTTCTGCTCCGAGGAAATTCTATCAGAATTAAAATTATTGGAACGAGTAAACCTTTTTCCCGTCTCAGCTCTTCCTTGGTCACTCTGAATGTATCTTCTGAACTTTCTGACCATTAGAGCTTGCTCCTCATCAAGATCGGCATCGTTAGCTTGAAGAGCTAATGGCGTGGGAGCTTTGGCTTTTTCTTCATGTTTCTCTCTAGCTTCTATACTTTGTAGCTCAAGCTCGTGGGACATCAGGTTGCCTATTAAATCCCCACTCTCATCAGTGATAAATCCTTAGCTTCTTGAATAGCGGTGACTTTAGGCCTGAACAAGCTCAGCAGCGCCCTTAAGATCTTTCGTACCTACTCATGGCTAGAGTATGGCTTACCGAGGGAGCTGGATTTATATACGATGTCCGTGAATCTCGCGAACATATCCTTGATGGACTCAGATGGCAGCATGCAGAAACTCTCATATTCTGTACTTAGCAGCGCAAGTCTGAATTCCTTCACTTGCGATGTTCACTCATGCGTCACCTCCAGCGCATGCCATATTTCCTGTGTAGTTAGACGATGTGAGATACGGTTAAACTCAGATTTATCAAGAGAGCATATTAGCACATTCATAGCTTTACCATTAAGAGTATAAAGTTTCTTATCAGCTAAATCCCACTTGTATTTAGGCTTAATCATAACAGTGTCTTCAATTTTAATAGTGGATAGACTATAACCATTTTCAACAATATCCCACACATCATAATCTACAGACACTAAATAGATTTTCATCCTAGCCTTCCAATATGCAAAGTCTACACCGTTAAACTTAGGGGGACGGGTTATAGACTGACATTCAGCAAATGCACAATCAGATATATTCATGATCACCTAATTAAATCTAGACTAGATCCTCTAAACTGGCTCTGATACCACTTGTTGGATCTGGATCCTAGCATAGGGGGTGAATAGGCTAATAAAAAATATTCGTGCAACCCACGAACAATCGCACGTAGTTATAAGCACAGGCAGGGTAAAAGATAAGCAGTCACAGAGTACGCACGGATATACCCTAGTTCGGTCGTCCCCACAACCTACTCCAACCCCAAAAGCAACTACTAAATAGATATGTAATCAAGGTACAGCTACAATGAGTCAAGAGGCCCAACTCAACTCTCACCTAGCTTGTACGCACTCCAGCGTGCTCTACACTATCAACCTAGTTAGATGCTCTCACCTTTGACGAGCCCCAACTCGTCAAGTCCTAACAAAACACAAGTAACAGTAAAATGTTTTCCCTACAAAGATTGCTACTACTACTACACTATAATAAATATAGTGTTCAGAAATGCTTAGTGTGTAGGCGTAGTCGTCTCTGTCAATCGGCGCGAGTCAGATCTGAGTCTGATTGGATGTAGTCTCTGTCTCACGTCTGCAACTCAAGTCTTGAACTCACGGCAGCAATGAATATTCAATCTTCTCCATTTGATGTATGATGTCGTTTTCCCCTCTCAATAAATGAATCTTTCTCTAACCACAACATGGGTTTTCTTCAATGGGGTCTGTTTGATATTACTAGCTTGCGTCATGTGCCTGTTTAATCAATTTATGTCTCCCTCTTGAATCAATTGCCTGCAAACAAAAAATAAGATTTTCTTTCTTCAGTGCTTGTAAGCAAAATATGAATCAAAACAAATCATCATTAAAAAAGCATTGGGCATTGAGATCTCAATGGGCTGGTCATCCCCTCAATGCGTGATCTGTGTTCCGTGACGCCGTTGCTATGTTCCCACGGCCTGCCTAAGGATGTTGACGCAAGGATCTCGACAGCAAGAGAGTAACGTCGACAGGAGAGTGTATCTCGGTACCTCGATGAAGTCGGAGTATGTCGCAGTAGGGAGAAGTTTACGGCATGGGCTTTGGTAGCACAAAATAAGACGGCATCAAGAAATTAGAAGTCGGCGACAGGCAAGTAACGACGGCAACTAGAAAGCGCCCTTGAGCAAGCTCACGGCAGGATGCTGGCTTCTCTCTCCCCCAATGCACTACGTTTGCTTTTTATGAAGAGGGCTAATAACTTGCAACTTCCCAATTAGCAGCTTGCATGAGAAAGTGCTATAGAACCCGTTTTCTCTTTCCCTTAAAGTGCTCCCCTTTGTATTTGATTTGATGGTGGCTTTCTGCACATAAAAAAGAGAAGATTAAATATTTAATTAAAAACCACTCACCTTTCTCCCAACACATTGTCTTTGCATATTTGACACATGCAGAGATTTGTATAATTATTTGGCCATCCTCCTATTCTTTGACAGGGTGCGTGTACAGAGGGAGTCGGCCCTTGTTGTACTGTTCGGCCTCCACAAGAAAACCCTCAGCCGCAATTTTGTTTCAGTTTATGTTATGGCCACCTTTTTTTCTTTTGGTATGCCACGAGCTCATAATCCCTTTGATGAAAGGGGTTTTATAGGATTGGCTAGGGTATTGCAGAAAGGGGGATGATCAAAGGCCAAGATGAAATCGAAAAAGGTGGATTCCTATTAGTGATAGGTGGTTGGACCAAAAAGGTGCTCTCTCTCAAGCGCAAGAGTCCATACAAGTAGTAAAATCTGGGAGTCCAGATGTCGAATCCTCGGGAGAAATCTGTTGAAACCACAAGCTTAAATCAAATAGAAAATCTACGTAGAGAAACTAAACACTTTAGTAGTGGTGGTGTGGATGTGTTTGATGGTGAATTGTGAATACGTGAATGATACGAACAATGAGAATACGTGAAAATATCAATGAGAAATATGCACATGGTATGGGTTCATTAGGATCAATGATTCGTATTTATTTGGTTGGTTTATTATAACTCAATAAATTCTCCTTTTGGGAGCAATCCATTGGAATATACCCTTTTGGGGGTTTAAGCACAAATTTCAATAATAGTGTCGCTAAAGTTTAATCTTTGAAATAAGATATGAAGCTCTCTTTTGGAGAGATCAAAAACTCACCCTTGTGGGGTGATCATCAACTAAATCAATTCTTTTGGAATATGAAAAAGTGGATTTTTAAGCTAAAGAGCACAACTTTATCGACATGCAATTTTAGCGCAATAATACAACCAAACGAATATGAATCACATCTCCTAACTACGCCATAACATGCACAATAGAAATTTAGCTAATCGTACTGAAAATAAACAGAGAATTCATCATATATAGCATGGTTCTACACAATACAATCAAAAAGAGTTCAAAATACGCTAAAAAGTTCAAGATATCACCAAATACGCTAGCAAAAAGCCTTAGAAACCCCCTCTTCTTCTTCCTCAAAGCCTCTGAAATTTTGCCTCAGGTTGCTCTCTGTCCTCTCTGTGAAATACTGCAAAACTCGGCTTCAAAATCTCCCAAATACGCCAAGAATACGCCCAAAAACCCTAGAAATACCTTTTATACAAGCATTGCGGGTTTATTGGGCTTAACGGGTCCAAAACCGTACCCATTATCGACTTAAACCCATACCCACGGTCGGATCAAATATGGGCCGTCCATCCGTGCGGGATCAACCCAGGAGCCGCCACGTGTGCGTTACGATTCGTGCTTTTCACCCGCTTCGTCTCACGAATCCGACTCCGCTTGAACTTAATCTCAGCCATCGGATGAGAGATCGACGGCCATTAGTCTGCCACGTCGCCAATGCCTGCGCTTCCTTCCGAATACGAGGCGGGATCGATTTCGTCCGTCAGATCTTGATCTCACGGTCATAAAATAGCCGTGAGCACTGATCCGCTCCGCTTGATGTAGTCGATCTCGTCCGTCCATTCGTTCGCGGGACGAAGGCGATGTAGCCACGTGGCATTTACGAACCGATTTCGAATCGATTTCTTGCTCGTGCGCAGGCCGTCGGATCTGAATCCAACGGCACGAAATGAACCACGTGGCCGGCCTTATCGGAGCGCTCCTCTGCGTGATGGGATGAAACGTCGACCGTCCGATCTTCGATCGAACGGTCGATATTTGCCCGCTGCTGCGCCTCGCTGAGAGCCGTAGGATGAGTAACGGAGCGACAGGATGTTGCCACGCGTCAGCTTTGGATTGGCGGTCGACCGTATATTTGTATTTCTTCTGTATTTCTTCAATTAAATGGTATTCTGCATTCAAAAATTCATAGTAATTAGCACAGATCTCAGAAAAATACAAATAAATAGTCGTTGGAATCGTGAGATCGAGACCAAGCTAGAAAAAATATAAGAATGCAAAAATACTCAATAAAATTCATACTTTGTGTACGAATCAAGTGATTTGCTCTAGTAAATCATGATATACAAACTACGAATGTACTAGAGACCAATTAAGCATCATTTACACACAAAATATTGCTAGATAAGGGGTTAAATACGCAATATCCAACCCAAATCACAACCCCCAACTAGCGTTTTGCTAGTCTCTAGCAAAAAAAGCGATTAATAATACACCTAGATCACCTTATCAGATCTCAAATCATTCACCACCATACTACAACAACAAAAGAGATAACCACACACTAATATCAACATTTCAAGCTCATCAAGTAATGGTACTTGTGGGTTTTCAAAAATGAATGTCAAGTATCTCAAATGGTTATAAAATAGACTTAAATTCACTATCCATTACTTCATAGCTCATAGTATACAAAATCAATGGCCCACACCGTTCAATCAAATATTCTAACTTGGAGCGTAGATGTATCATGCAAAGCAAGCATCAAAAAAGAATGGTATCAAGACATACACACGTCAATTTTCATTCATAGGAAATCACACCACATCTTGTGTTTTCGTTAAGCTTTGGAAGTTCTCTTGCCTTGCTAATTATGCACACTTTTTCCTTCTTTTCGTTCTCTCATTTTTTTAATAGTTCTGCGTAACGCGCATCAAGCAACATTCGCAGAAAAATGTATAACTTGAATCGCTCCATCAAATGATTGAGGTTCCAGTCAATGGCTCCCAAATCGGACGATAATAGGGCATTAGGCCAAGACGGACCCCTCGGACTGTACTACTCGAGCCAACCAAGTTATTTCTTTAACGACACATTTATTCGTTCATTCATTTCATTTTTTTCTTTTGTGTGTGCATAAATAACTTAGCAAGATAGTTTCCTTTTCTTTATTCTTTCACAAGAATGGGTTATCCTAATCAATTCAAAAGACAGTGTAGACTTTTCTACCCAAAATCACTCAAAGCGTGCAAATACCAATGAATATGAAATAAAAATAATGCTCCAATATTTTGTGAACTTATTCATGCATGAACTTTGGTGTGTTCCATTGAAAGCATACTACTTGCTAATTCATAATTTCTAGCTTCATTAAGTCGTCAATTAATCATACAATTAAGATATATCAATGAAAATTTCACCACAAGTACTTGCATTCATATCAAATGAGACTGAAGTATCCGACAATAGTGGCGGAAGAAAATAAATCACGAGTGTACGGTGGTGAATAAATAACGAGAAATTTCATCACATGAGGTTCATTTCTAGGTGAAAATATGTATTGGTGATATATCATGACTCTAAAAAAAAATTTCAATGCTGTTAACGGGACTAGTTTGGCCGGGCCCGGAAGAGCCAAGTCAACTACGACTGGTCAACCAGACTACTATGACCTTGGGGCCTCGGCCCAAGGATCTCACGGGCGGGCCGCGCTTCTCCACACATGACGAAGGCCCACTTCCACAATGGAGGAAATCGGGGCCCAAGTCAAGGAAACATTCGCCAAATATGGCAACCGTCCAAAGCCATCACTCTCTAGCCATCATGGCTCGGCTTAATGGCTCAGCTTAATGGCCCGACTTAAATGGCCTTCACTCTATAGCCATCATGGCTCGGCTTAATGGCTCAGTTTAATGGCCCGACTTAAATGGCCATCACTCTCCAGCCATCAAGGCCCGCCAGATATGGCAACCGCCCGAGTCCATCATTCCAGCCATCATGGCCACCTTCAGGACATGCATCTCCTCATCAAGATGGGCGCAATTAGTGGAGGTCAAAACTTCCCACATTTGCACGTCCCCATGAATGATGGCCATGATGTCACATCATGGCACATTATCAGGACGAGTCACCTATATGAGGGGAGGGTGGGCATCATCCAAAGGGACCGCATCTCAGGTAACAAAACCTAAGGTACTCCATCAACGACCTCGTTCCCCCAATTCATCTCCTTCCTCCCCCGCTCGCGCCGAGAGACGCCGTCACGATCTCCTCACGAGTCAGACCGTCTCCGCCGGGCCTCCTTTCTCAGATCTCTATCTGACTTAGGCATCGGAGGGGATTTGGCCGGAACCAAGGTCCGGCCCCCTGACGAGCGTTCTCGTCTACGCAGGTGAACAACAGACCAACGGGCCGAGGCTACCCCTCGCCCCTCTCCGACCACTCGATCAACCGGACGGTGAGGCTTCCCCTCACCCTCAGCCTTCCTTGGCCGAGCACGCCCTACCGAGGCCGAGCGTCCTAATCGGGTCTGAGACTCACCCTCGCCACCAGACGGCCGTGCATCTACCCGGGCGACTGAGGCTACCCCTCGTCCCCCTCCCAGCCGAGGCCGAGCGCGTCTGTCCGAGGTCGAGCGTCTCAACCAGGGCCGAGGCTTCCCCTCGCCCCTTCTGCACCGATTCGAAGCCCCCGAGGGACCCAAAGCGGGTCCCTTGACCACGTTGACCGGGTTCTCCACGGTCAACGCCTAGTAGTGAGAAAACACTCTGAAACATCTGGCGCCGTCTGTGGGAACGAGTCGACATCCACGTCATCAACCACACGGGCGATGACTCGTTCCGTTAATCAATAACTTGGGAGATCCAACACCACCCGAAATAGGTTGGAAGACGGTCCATTGTTTTGAACTGAACCAGATCAAGCCAAGGATCAATCGACCCACACGGGTGGGACCCCTCCCAACCTTGTGCAAAGGACAGCCTCGTCAATTAAATAGCATTGAAGTCTCCATTATTTTTGCCATTGGCGGCCTCAAGTTAAGGCAATTGAAACGCATTGGAGTTTCAATTATTTGGGCGAGTGGCAGCCTCACCCTAGCGAGGGGCAACCTTGAAGGAAATGAATCGGCTCCACGGCCAGCGAGGTTTCATTCCTCAAGCTCCGATCTAAGCTCGGAGGCCCGTCGAATCAACGGAGCATCATCCGATTGTCCACGGCACAGATCCAAGCTCAGAGGCTCCTCGACTCACCTCCGTCATCCGAGCACCCTCCAAGCTTCTGGTCAGAGACGAGCTCTAACCTCCGAGCTCAAGGGATGTCCAAGCATCTGGACGCCTCCCACACCACCTCGACGGCGACAGCTGCAATAAGGAGCGCCGGAGCCGGCGGGGGGTCACAGAGAAGGCTGTAGGCGAAGAGCCGCTCCCAGGACTAGTGGAATCGGGTGTGCCCCCCATTCGACACTCGAGTTACCTACGATGAGCTGGGCTCTGCCTAGGCAAAGGAGGACACCACCCTCTGCGTCGCCATCCCCGTTCGCCAGCACGTCACCGTCGTCGTCTGGCGCTTCGCCACCGGCGAGCCCCTCGGCCTCGTCTCCAAGTGATTCGGCCTCGACACCTACCTTCAAAATCCGCCGGAGAAGAGGCATCAACCCTTGGTGATCGATCGTGAAGCAGGGCTTCCCTCTGAGATCCAATCAAATGTTCAGGGTAATCTCAATTTCTTAGAACTACACTCTTGAACACATCGATTTTGCAGGAAGTAGGTTATCTCCTCTGCTGCTCGGCCACCGAGCTCGGTCTCCGAACAAAGGGGACTCGAATCTGGTGAAGCCCATCAAACGAAGCAGGCGCCCGACCCGTCGATCTCCACCGAGATCAGTACGACGGGGCCGCCGCCGCCACTTCGCGTGGAGCCTGATCTGTCCCCCAGCGGGATATCATCTCTTCCGACGATGCTTCTCAAAGACGGATATCTTCCGACAGAGCCCCCACCAGGGTCCGATCTTCCACAGGGTCACCGAGTTCTACTTCTACGCAACTTCTCCGGCCTTCTTTTGAGTCGGAGATGAACCCGATCCCCCAACACTCAATGACCGGAGTTGGTCGACCCAAGGACCGAGCCTGCAAAGCCGCGTCAAAGTTCGTCGACGCACTCATCCGACCAACGAGCCAGAAATTGCCCGACCCGACGGTTGGACCTCGCTCGACCCTCCTCAGGTTACAAACGTAGGGGATCTACCCTCGCCGAAAGGATCACGATCGGCCTTCCTCAGGTCGACAATGCCCGATGCTTCCAAGTATACCCAACCACCGGTTCGTCGCTTCCTCCCTTTTGTTGAGAGGATGGTCCGAACTTCCACTGCTCGGATTGAGCTCCATCACCCCCAATCCAAGACTCCATCTGACCTTGATCAAGGATTCATCTGAATACTTGGTCGAGCTTCGTCCAGGTTTCATTCGATCGATCGAGGATCGAGACCGGGTTGAGATCTTCCCCACTTTTTGTTGAGCCCGTCCGGCCTCATCCTTACCCGGACCAAGCGGCCGGCCACGCAGAGCTCCCAGTGCAGACTGAGGCCGAGGCCGACCCCTGGGGAAGCCGACCCAGCAAAAAGGTCAAACTGTCCTCTTCCCCCTTGCTAATTAATTGTGTGCTTTCAGACAATTACAAGAGCTTCCCTAACAATTCTCCTCTCTTAAACTTCTTGCGAGGTGGTGATAAAAAGCCACATCCTCCGGTTTCAACAAATGTCTCACAAAAAGCTTGTCGATAAGGCTGCCATGGTCGCGACAACACCAGAGCACACGGCGACCGACATTGCGGCCTCGGCCAACTTGAGGGAGAGGCGCAAGGAGTGCGTCTAGATCCGGGGACGGGCCAGGAAGACGCGGGGCTACGAGTGGCCTGGCAAGGTCGCCAAGGAGAATGAGATCTCGATCGAGTTCAGACAAGAGACAGCACCGACGACCCTCGCAGGCGTCGGGCTTAGCCCCGACTCGGCCTTCATCGATGGCCCTACCACCATCTCTGGCCATTGTCTCGACGTCCGCCATACCAACACCGTGCTGCCATCGCCAAGCATACGGGCTGAGCTCCCATCACTGTGCCGCCCTTGCCGAGCTACCTTGGTCGTACCGCCAAACAGACAAAAGCTATAGCTGGAGCTGAATTTGGAAATAGAACTAGAGCTGTGTCTAGACGAGGCCGACCCATCCAAGGGGAGGCCGACCACACCATTTCAACCGACCCAGGAGGAGGCCGACCAGACAAGTCCGACCGCCTTGCCAAGTATCTGAGTTTCAACACCAAGCCACCTCGTCGAGCTTACAAAGTTATCCCCACTGCGATGGGGCTGTTGAGCCAGTCGAGCATCCAAACCGCTCCTCCGACCGTGGCCGAGCCGTTTTGCCGAAGCACCACCGTCTGAGTTCGAGCAACCAAGCAGCTCCTCCGATCGAGGCCGACCAGTTCAGGCCGAGACCGAGGCCGACCCCAGAGGAGGCCGACCGGTCCAGACGAGTCGGACCACCCTTCCAAGCCTCCGAGCCACCTTGTCTCAAAGTCGTCCTCATCCTGGCCAAGCCGATCTGGCCGAAGCACCCCCGTCCGAGTTCAAGCACCCAGATCGCTCCTACAACCGTGCTGCTGGGTTCCCGCTTGCCGAACAACTCATGCATCCACCGATCTGGACGAAGCAATGGCAGAGCGCCACCATGGAATCTTCGAAAGGCTTCACAAGGTCCTCACCCTTTATGCCGGCCGTAAGCCGAGGGGCAACTGCCCTCGCCACCGGGCGGATCTCCTTTGCCGGCCGTAAGCCGAGGGGCAACTCCCCTCGCCACCGGGCGGATATCCTTCGCCGGCCGTAAGCCGAGGGGCAACTCCCCTCGCCACCGGGCGGATCTCATTTGCCGGCCGTAAGCCGAGGGGCAACCCCCCTCGCCACCGAGCGGATCTCCTTCGTCGGCCGTAAGCCGAGGGGCAACCCCCCTCGCAACCGAACGAACGGATCGGTCAAAGAGCTGGGGGCGACCCCCCCAGTAGGCCGAGCACTCCTTCGTCGGCCGTAAGCCGAGGGGCAACTCCCCTCGCCACCGAACGAATCTCCTTCGTCGGCCGTAAGCCGAGGGGCAACTCCCCTCGCCACCGAACGAATCTCCTTCGTCGGCCGTAAGCCGAGGGGCAACTCCCCTCGCCACCGGGCGAATCTCCTTCGTCGGCCGTAAGTCGAAGGGCCAACTCCCCTCGCCACCGAACGAATCTCCTTCGTCGGCCGTAAGTCGTGGGGCAACTCCCCTCGCCACCGAACGAATCTCCTTCGTCGGCCATAAGTCGAGGGGCAACTCCCCTCACCGCCGAACGAATCTACTTCATCGGCAGTAAGTCGATGGGCGACTCCCCCACGACCGAACGAATCTCAGGCTGACGATCTATCGTCCCCGGCCAAACTCCGCAAGACGGGCCAAAGTTTGGCAGAGAGTACAACTTCTCCCACATTATACTACATCTCCCGACCTCCACCTCAACAATGGTAGAGCTCAGAAGATGGGGGCATGTTAACGGGACTAGTTTGGCCGGGCCCGGAAGAGCCAAGTCAACTACGACTGGTCAACCAGACTACTATGACCTTGGGGCCTCGGCCCAAGGATCTCACGGGCGGGCCGCGCTTCTCCACACATGACGAAGGCACACTTCCACAATGGAGGAAATCGGGGCCCAAGTCAAGGAAACATTCGCCAAATATGGCAACCGTCCAAAGCCATCACTCTCTAGCCATCATGGCTCGGCTTAATGGCTCAGCTTAATGGCCCGACTTAAATGGCCTTCACTCTATAGCCATCATGGCTCGGCTTAATGGCTCAGTTTAATGGCCCGACTTAAATGGCCATCACTCTCCAGCCATCAAGGCCCGCCAGATATGGCAACCGCCCGAGTCCATCATTCCAGCCATCATGGCCACCTTCAGGACATTCATCTCCTCATCAAGATGGGCGCAATTAGTGGAGGTCAAAACTTCCCACATTTGCACGTCCCCATGAATGATGGCCATGATGTCACATCATGGCACATTATCAGGACGAGTCACCTATATGAGGGGAGGGTGGGCATCATCCAAAGGGACCGCATCTCAGGTAACAAAACCTAAGGTACTCCATCAACGACCTCGTTCCCCCAATTCATCTCCTTCCTCCCCCGCTCGCGCCGAGAGACGCCGTCACGATCTCCTCACGAGTCGGACCGTCTCCGCCGGGCCTCCTTTCTCAGATCTCTATCTGACTTAGGCATCAGAGGGGATTTGGCCGGAACCAAGGTCCGGCCCCCTGACGAGCGTTCTCGTCTACGCAGGTGAACAACAGACCAACGGGCCGAGGCTACCCCTCGCCCCTCTCCGACCACTCGATCAACCGGACGGTGAGGCTTCCCCTCACCCTCAGCCTTCCTTGGCCGAGCACGCCCTACCGAGGCCGAGCGTCCTAATCGGGTCTGAGACTCACCCTCGCCACCAGACGGCCGTGCATCTACCCGGGCGACTGAGGCTACCCCTCGTCCCCCTCCCAGCCGAGGCCGAGCGCGTCTGTCCGAGGTCGAGCGTCTCAACCAGGGCCGAGGCTTCCCCTCGCCCCTTCTGCACCGATTCGAAGCCCCCGAGGGACCCAAAGCGGGTCCCTTGACCACGTTGACCGGGTTCTCCACGGTCAACGCCTAGTAGTGAGAAAACACTCTGAAACAAATGCAAAAAGGGAACTAAAAAATAAAATCCTAAAAGAAAAAGAAAAGGAAAAATAAAAATCCAAAAAGTTATATCCTCCCCCCAACTAAAAATAGACATTGTCCTCAATGTTAGGAAGAGGGAATCATGGAAAGAACACACCTGATTAGTCCCCACCCGAAGGTGAGTCTATGAGATCCATGGTGCTTGCTTCCTTGGTCCAAGGCTTGTGAAAATACTTCAATCTTTGGCCATTCACCTTGAACTCACTTCCATCTTTTTCATTCAATAATAGCACTGCGCCATGTGGGAAAACTTCTTTAACTGTGAAAGGACCATACCACCTAGAGCGAAGCTTCCCGGGAAAGATGTGTAGCCTGGAATTGTATAGTAGTACTTTTTGGCCTGGGGTGAACTCCCTCCTCAAGATCATCATGTCGTGGACAGATTTCATCCTTTCTTTCGATATTTTAGCGTTGTCATATGCATTTCTCCTCAGCTCCTCTAGCTCCAACAATTGTAACCTGCGAGAAGAAAAAGATGAATCAGTATCAAAATTCAATTTCTTTATAGCCCAGTAAGATCTATGTTCCAATTCAACGGGTAAGTGACAAGACTTCCCAAAAACAAGACGGTAAGGTGACATCCCCAAAATTGTTTTGTAGGCCGTCCTGTAGGCCCACAACGCTGCAGGTAAGCGCAAACTCCAATCTTTCCTTGAAGGATTCACCGTTTTCTGCAAAATTCCTTTGATCTCTCTATTTGCCAATTCTGCTTGACCATTGGTTTGGGGGTGATATGGCGTAGAAACTTTATGCGTGACCCCAAACCTCTTCATTAAAGTAGCGAACATGCGGTTGCAAAAATGAGACCCTCCATCACTGATCAAGGCCTTTGGCACTCCGAATCTAGAGAAAATGTTCTCTTTGAGGAACTTAAGCACAACGGAAGTGTCGTTCGACCTGCAAGGAATAGCTTCCACCCATTTAGAAACATAATCAATACAAACCAAAATATAAGCATATCTAAATGAAGGTGGGAAAGGTCCCATGAAGTCTATGCCCCAACAATCAAATATTTCAATCTCTAGAATGGGGTTTAATGGCATCATGTTACGTCTAGTAATACCCCCTAATTGTTGGCATGTAGCACAAGTCTTGCAATAATGAAATGTATCTTTAAACATAGTTGGCCAATAAAAGCCACATTGCGAGATTTTTGCCACAGTTTTATTCGCTGAAAAGTGTCCACCACATACTCCATCATGGCAAAATTGTATCACACTGGTTATTTCATGATCAGGAATGCATCTCCTAACAATTTGGCCACTACAATATTTATATAAGTACGGATCATCAAAGAAGAAATATTTTACCTCGTACTTGAACCTTTTAAAGTCTTGAAGAGACCAAGTGTTAGGAGTCTTACCAGTTACCAGATAATTAACGATATCATCATACCATGGAGAGGTGGAAACGCTAAAAAGATGCTCGTCAGGAAAGGAGTCCTTCAAAGGCACATCTGCTGAATCAAGGCAAGAGTCCGTACAAGTAATATAATCTGGGAGTCCAGATGTCAAATCCTCGGGAGGAAATCTGTTGCAACCACAATTCAAATCAAATAGAAATCCAACAAAGAGAAAATAACCACTTCACTAATGATGGTGATGATGGTGTGAAAGTACGTGATGGTGACGTGCGAACAATACGAACAAAGAAAAGTCGTGTAAGAAAATATCGACAAAAAGTATGCACATGGTACGGGTTCGTTAGTATCAATGATTCGTATTAATTTGGTTGACAAGTATAACGCAATGAATTCTCCTTTTGGGAGCAATTCACTGGAAAATACCCAATATAACTCTATGAATTCTCCTTTTGGGAGCAATTCATCGGAAGATACCCTTTTGGGGGTTCAAGCACAATATTCAATAAGATCGTCGCTAAAGTTATAATACGATATGAAACTCTCTTTTGGAGAGATCAAAACTACGATATGAAACTCCCTTTTGGGGAGATCAAAACTCGCCCTTTTGGAGCGATCATCAACTCAATCACTTCTTTTGGAAGATGAAAAAGATGATTTACGAACAAAGATTACAACTTTAACGACGTTTAACGGTTTAGCACAACGATTATTCAACCAAACGAACACAAATAATATCCCCTAACTACGTTATACCATGCACAATAAGAATTAGCTACTCATGATGCAAGAATAAACAAGTTTCATAGCAAAATACATCAATCTAATAGCAAAATAATATAGAAAAGCATCAAATACGGGATAGAAGTTTAGAATTCATCACCAAATCTCCAAGATATACACCAAAACTCTCTGGAAATAATAAAAATAGCCTCTGGAATTTTACAGAATTTTGTGGTGGCGAAATACGGCTCCTAGAGCCTCCAATACGCTCAAAATACGCCAGAATCTGCTTGAATACGCTCAAAACCCCTAGGAATACCTTATATAGAGGCATTGCGGGTTTAAGAGTTGCTAACGGGTCTAAAACCGCGCCCAAATCACCTTTAACCCGATCCGCTATCGCTTCAATTATGGGCCGTCCGATCGAAGGCGGGATCTGCTGATGCGTCGCCACGTGTACAAGGCTATCGGGTCCATTTGCGCGCGCCCGCTCCGCTCGAGCGATCCGGATTCAGGTCGGATTATTTCTCGACCATTGGATCGAAATCGTGCGCTCAAGATCACGCTGCTTCTCGTTCGCTTCGGGGAAAATATCGGCCGTAGGATCTTGATCGGACGGCCCAGGACGTGCCGCGTCAGCACTCCGATTTCGCGAAGCGGGGTGATTCTTGGCCGTTCGATGAGGCGGCAACTTCTCGGATGCATGCCACGTAGCCGCTCGTCGCTGCTCGCTGTTGGGTTACTCTCCACTGTTCGATCGCGATCGAACGGACATGAAGCCACCCGCTACTTCGATCAGATCTCATCGTTCCCATCCGTTCGATCGTGATCTGGCGGTCAGGAAGAAGCCACGTTGCCCTAGTCTCATCGCCGTCTGATGCGGACGGGAGTCGCTCCGATGCTGCCGCGTGGCGCTCCAAAATTCGTGCGGCGACAGTATATTTGTATTTTCAATGTATTTCTTCCGTATTTCTTCAATTAAATGGTATTCTGCATTCAAAAATACACAGTAATTAGCCCAGATCTCAGAAAAATACAAATAAATAGTCGTTGGAATCGTAAAATCGAGAACAAGCTATGAAAAATATAAAAAGTGCAGAAATATTTCGTTAATTGCTATTTTGTGCTCAAATAGAGTGTTTTCTCTAATAAACGATTGGGTAGAAAATAGGAATATATTAGAGAACAATATAGCATCACATGAGCACAAAATAGGGCTAAATGGGGGGTTAAATATGTAATATTGAACCCGAATCACACCCCCCAACTAGCGATTTGCTAGTCTCTAGCAAAAAGAGCGATTAATACGGATGATTAATAAAACAATAAATTCTATCAATCGCTTATGGCATGGCCCAATAATACACTTTCCAACATGATTTAGACCATCAATATACTCAATCAATGAACAAGATCAATCACAAGATATTTTCTCTAATTTAATTTGAATAAATAACATGCAAGCATCGTTTTGCGCAAGCAAAAATATAACACGTCGTTTTTCTCTAGTTTTCTTGTTTCCAAGGAATTGGCATTTCACAAAGATCGTTCAAGTCATGGGCATTGAGGTTGCTTAGTTTATTCGCCACTTCTTTTCTTTTATTAGTTCTGCGTAACGCGCATCAAGCAACATTCGCAGAAAAATGTATAACTTGGATCGCTCCATCAAATGAGTGAGGTTCCGGTCAATGGCTCCCAAATCAGACGATAATAGGACATTAGGCCAAAAAGGACCCCTCGGACTGTACTACTCGATCCAACCAAGTTATTTATTAGTGACATACTTATTCATTCATTTTTCATCATTCATTTTTCTTTTCTTTTCTTTCTTTCTTTTTTTCTTTTGTAAGCAACTCAACACCCATTCTTTGAATATAAACATTAGTATCAAAGGCCAAATTCCTCTTCAACTTGAAGACTTTTCTAATAAATCGTGTATACTTAAGCTTTTTCATCACATTAGCATGCATGAAATGAATTCAAACTATTTCGAGATATTAATCATGGCAATTGAAAATTTTCATGAATAGCATATTAACGAGTAATTCCATGAAGGAAAAATAATTAACTCAAGCCATAAACAATTTTTAGAACTCAATTAATGTGTATTATCCGAATTTGAGGCATGTGAAGGAGTTTTAAAATGATGAGATTTGATGATTTATTCTTCTCAAAAAAAATTCTAAAGGTCTCGTACACACACCCCAACTAAAGATGGACATTGTCCTCAATGTCGAAAGGGGTACGAGTTTATTCAAGCAAGCAACCTAGAAAGCATTTAAAAACTACACTACTGGAAAGAACACATCATGATCAAATGGCGGATCATGAATCTTTGATGGTGGAGGAAGTTGTTCAATTTGCTCCTTGCGCTCCTCGGCGATTATTTTTCCTCCAATGACTAAACTGGACTCCAGCAACACAACTCCAAGCATCTCTATAAGCTGTTTACCAGTTTCCTGCAAGATATGAGTTATGTCAGTCCAAGTAAGTTTAAAATTCTTTTCAATAAAAGTGTTCCAAATGTAGTCATTAAAATAAGTGAAATCAATTAAAGTATATTGATGACTACTCCCTGAAAGATTTGCACTACTCTCGGTACGATGCTCGATCAATGGGGAGAGGGATAAATGATTTTGGGACAAAACTGGAGGAGGGCATGGTTCTGACTCCATGGCGATAATCTCAAAACCCTTGTCCCTAGCTGTCTCCTCCTCTCGTTCATCCAAAATTGCTAGCTCGTCCTCTCTTTTGCACACACTTTCTGCCATGAAGATAATTTTATTCGTGTCCTCAAAATGACATGGCTTGCTCTATTTTCCTGCAATAGAAGATAAACTCGTATTAGATTCTTTAAATTGAGTTTCAAAAGCATTACCTTCTTCTAAGGTAGTGGCAATCAGAGTAATATTTTCAATGGATTTCTGAATCTGCCGACTCCGAGTAAGGAAATTCTCTTGGAATTGATGGGATGTGGCCTCCTGTGTCTGAATAATCAAGTAAACTTCCTCTTTCAAGGATTGCAAAGGTACGTCTACGCTTTGCTCTTCTTGATCGAGGCACGAAGGCTCTGTTGAATCGCTCTCTGAAGTCTCTTCCATGGTTTCTTCATTTTCTTGCAGAGACTCCATGTATTCCCACGCCTCTGTCGGCGTCATGCCTCCCAATAATTCATGTAGCTGTGGTCGTAGTCCATCTAGGAAGAACTCCATAAGCTCTTCATTTGTGTACCCATGCTGCGGATAGCTCGATACTATGTTTGTGAACCTCCTCCAGGCCTGAAAGAAAGTTTCACAATCAGTCTGATTAAAATTAACAATTTTGAGCTTCTCCATCCTATGTTTGTGTGCATTAGCATACCTTGCATCATACAGATTGTTTGTGCAATAGAAATTCATATACTCCATTTTAAAAAAAGAAAAACAAAAGTTTATGTACAATAAAATCAAACAAAAATTTATATACAGTAAAGTGGAAAGATCTCACCGAAGGTCCTCTAAATGAAATAAACCGTAGTCACAAACCATTCCTCCCCGGCAACGGCGCCAAAAACTTGGTTGGACCAAAAAGGTGCTCTCTCTCAAGCGCAAGAGTCTGTACAAGTAGTAAAATCTGGGAGTCCAGGTGTCGAATCCTCGGGAGAAATCTGTTGAAACCACAAGCTTAAATCAAATAGAAAATCTACGTAGATAAACTAAACACTTTAGTTGTGGTGGTGTGGATGTGTTTGATGGTGAATTGTGAATACGTGAATGATACGAACAATGAGAATACGTGAAAATATCAATGAGAAATATGCACATGGTATGGGTTCATTAGGATCAATGATTCGTATTTATTTGGTTGGTTTATTATAACTCAATAAATTCTCCTTTTGGGAGCAATCCATCGGAATATACCCTTTTGGGGGTTTAAGCACAAATTTCAATAATAGTGTCGCTAAAGTTATAATCTTTGAAATAAGATATGAAGCTCTCTTTTGGAGAGATCAAAAACTCACCCTTGTGGGGTGATCATCAACTAAATCAATTCTTTTGGAATATGAAAAAGTGGATTTTTAAGCTAAAGATCACAACTTTATCGACATGCAATTTTAGCGCAATAATACAACCAAACGAATACGAATCACATCTCCTAACTATGCCATACCATGCACAATAGAAATTTAGCTAATCGTACTGAAAATAAACAGAGAATTCATCATATATAGCATGGTTCTACACAATACAATCAAAAAGAGTTCAAAATACGCTAAAAAGTTCAAGATATCACCAAATACGCTAGTAAAAAGCCTTAGAAAACCCCTCTTCTTCTTCCTCAAAGCCTCTGAAATTTTACCTCAGGTTGCTCTCTGTCCTCTCTGGGAAATACTGCAAAAATCGGCTTCAAAATCGCCCAAATACGCCAAGAATACGCCCAAAACCCCTAGAAATACCTTTTATACAAGCATTGCGGGTTTATTGGGCTTAACGGGTCCAAAACCGTACCCATTATCGACTTAAACCCATACCCACGGTCGGATCAAATGTGGGCCGTCCATCCGTGCGGGATCAACCCAGGAGCCGCCACGTGTGCGTTACGATTCGCGCTTTTCACCCGCTTCGTCTCGCGAATCCGACTCCGCTTGAACTTAATCTCAGCCATCGGATGAGAGATCGACGGCCATTAGTCTGCCACGTCGCCAATGCCTGCGCTTCCTTCTGAATACGAGGCGGGATCGATTTCGTCCATCAGATCTTGATCTCACGGTCATAAAATAGCCGTGAGCGCTGATCCGCTCCGCTTGATGTAGTCGATCTCGTCCGGCCATTCGTTCGCGGGACGAAGGCGATGTCGCCACGTGGCATTTGCGAACCGATTTCGAATCGATTTCTTGCTCGTGTGCAGGCTGTCGGATCTGAATCCAACGGCATGAAATGAACCACGTGGCCGGCCTTATCGGAGCGCTCCTCTGCGTGATGGGATTAAACGTCGACCGTCCGATCTTCGATCGAACGGTCGATATTTGCCCGCTGCTGCGCCTCGCTGAGAGCCGTAGGATGAGTAACGGAGCGACAGGATGTTGCCACGTGTCAGCTTTGGATTGGCGGTCAACCGTATATTTGTATTTCTTCTGTATTTCTTTAATTAAATGGTATTCTGCATTCAAAAATTCATAGTAATTAGCACAGATCTCAGAAAAATACAAATAAATAGTCGTTGGAATCATGAGATTGAGACCAAGCTAGGAAAAATATAAGAATGCAAAAATACTCAGTAAAATTCATACTTTGTGTATGAATCAAGTGATTTGCTCTAGTAAATCATGATATACAAACTATGAATGTACTAGAGACCAATTAAGCATCATTTACACACAAAATATTGCTAGATGAGGGGTTAAATACGCAATATTCAACCCAAATCAATAGGACTAGATACTTGAAATTGGATTTGACTCCATCTCATTTGCAATACAACTATGATTTGGTCACCACCAAATAGGAACCCCAATTTGGACCAAGTCCAATTGCTCATGGAACCCAAGATTGGATTGCTTGATTCTCCCCTTAGTTGACTTAGTCCACCTTGCTTTGGAATATCTCTTTAGCCAAGTCCAATTGCTTTGTGTATAGCAATTTCTCCACCGCTTTGACTTAGTCATCGTTGAGGTATTTGCGGCTTCGCGATTCCTGCGAACACTTAGCACACACATCAAATCATTCACATATGTTTGTCATTATCAAACAATAAGTCCTAGATCGTTGTATCCAATAGTTTGTACAAATGACTTCAGGTCTTAAGGACCAGCTTGCCTATCATCACTCGGGAGTTGATATTGACAGTTTAGTTAAAGATTAACCATTTAATAACTCTAATTTGGTAGTTCAGTGAACTCATTCTCCAATGAGCACATGTGCCTTGTCTCTGACTTCACCAGGCCGAATGACTATGAGATCATCATTACCCTTAAGGTAAGATCAAGACACAATGGTCTATCCGATGTGTCGATATTCTATTCTCGACACATCTATGACCATGAACCATTTAAGACTTAAGTTCTGTATCGGTCATTTACTTCCCACAATCTAGATCTATATCTAGATACGTAAACCTCGCTTTAAGTCTAAGAAAATTATCTAAGTATATAATTCATAGAATTTATACTAGTACAATTTGTACTGTATCATCATTAGAACAAGACGTTTAACTCAAGATAAATGCCTCAAGGGCATACATCTTCCTACACGTTCAGTGGCGAAGGGATGGCCCCTTAACTTATGGCTGACGACGTGATAGGGTCGTTCAGTGGCGAAGGGGTGACCCCTTCGACTTACGGCTGACGACGCGAAAGAGACGTTCAGTGGCGAGGGGGGTGGCCCCTTCAACTTACGGCTGACAATGCGAGAGAGGCATTCAGTGGCGAGGGGGTGGCCCTTGACTTATGGCTGATGATGTGATAGGGTCGTTCAGTGGCAAAGTGGTGGTCCCTTCAACTAATGGCTGACGACACGATAGGGTTGTTCAGTAGCGAAGGGGTGGCCCTTTCGACTTACGGTTGACGACACGGTAGTGTATACATGGGTTTCATCAATATGCATTCGATTCATCTAGATTTCCCCAAGGATCGGGTCATTTTAGTGGGGATTTTGATGGGAGAGTTTTCTTAGAATACATAAATGCTCTATCGAAGAGCGTTGTTTCAAAAAGGAAGCAAAAATTATTTGATGAAAAATATGCTTTATTAAAGAAAGTAAAAAGCGTACAGGCATTTCCGAATTTCGCCGGGTGTTGCTTTCGTTCCACGCTTTTTATTCGACCTTGAGCTTAGAAGCTCTCTAATCGACCACCTTAGTGGCAGGCGACCCCGTCATCTTGCCCTTTTGCTTCGAGGGCCCCTCCTTACTGGGCTGATCACTGACCGTGTTCTTGGGATGTTTGTGAAGGGTTTTGATGGACCCTTAGGGCACTATTCTATGCCCGTTCTACGTCGGATGGACTATAGAAGCAAAATAACAGCAGCGGAAAAAGAATTCGTTTAAACTATTTAACGAAGGCCCTAAGGAAACAAGACCCTAAGCCAGGATCTCTACTAACTTGAGGTGGATCTGACCACCCCAAGAAAGATCTAAACTACTGCGACATAATTAAAAGAAAGCTAATTAAACTACATACCAGGAACCTTGCTTGCACCGACAAGGTGTACCGAACTGCCTTCTGCTCCCTGAAGCTGCCTTTGCGCCCACGAACCGATCCACCCGAAGCGAGCTGACACCGTGCCTCTGGGCCAACCACTTGCCGAAGAAGATTTCACTTAAGTGCGATCCAACGTCTTAGACTTCGGATCGAATCCAAATCCTTCTCGTCGTTTTGCTAGAACGCGAGCGAAGGAAATGGAAGAAATAGGAGAGAATAATTTTCGTCTCGAACTGATTGTGCTCAAAACTTTTTGGAGCTTCTCAATTTCATAGACTTGGTGCAATTTTTCAAGGAGAGTGTTGGCCCCTATTTATATAGGCGGCCGCCCCTCCCCTTCTCATCATATCCGATGTGGGACTAAATTAAAATAAGGGGAATTAATTAAGTTAGTTTGCCTTTCATAAAGGCTAAACTTCAACTAATTAATTCTCCCTCACTGCTGAGCTTCAGAAGTGATACAACCTATCATTTCGAAGAGCTATGAATGGTGAACACATAGAAACAAAGGCGACGAATTCCGACTTCGTTTGACCCCTCAAACAATTGCTCAAAGTTGAGCAAAAAGTAACAAATCGGCTGAATTCGCAACCCTCCTAGGGTTTCTGGACTGTGGGCCCCACAGGGGGGCCCACTGGCCAGCTAGGTGCACCCAGTCAACTCTGGGCGCTGGGCAGGCTGACCCGCCTACCTCTGTGGGGGCTGGTTTGACCCGCCCACTACGCGGGCGGGTAAAGACCCGCCCACCCACCCGTAGGGCGGGCTCAAGCCTGAGCCCGCCAAGCAGGCTCTGGCCTGAGCCCGCCTTTTGGTGGGTATGGGCTAGCCTTGCCTAGTTGCATGGGCTAGCCCATCCTGCATGAGGTGGGCTAGCCCAGTCCATCTGGGTCAGGTCTGTCCAGAACTAGGCAAAAAGCCCAGTTCTGGCCTTTGAGCTATAACTTGAGTTTTACAACTCCGATTGGGGCGATTGCAGATTTGTTGGAAAGCATATCTCGAATGGGACCATCCCAAAGAGCCACCTATCCCTTTCTATGCGTTGTATGTTTCAAAATATCAATGTAAACTATTTACAATGTATTTTAAACCTGTTTGCATAATATGCAATAATCACATTCAGCATTCTACTAATTCTGAAGTCGGAAACATTTTGCGACATTATTAAATCTCATTTAATAGTCGAAAACTTATGCGACCTTATTAAATTCTATTTAATATAGGTCGACTTAATGTCACTAACTCTTTAGTAACTTTTAATTATTCTCGTGCACCCAAGTGTACTCCTCCTAAATTCTTCCTATTACTAAGACGCAAACCGAACTCAGTGTGAGACCCTACAACCTGACCCTTACTACAGGTTGGGGCTCGAAACCCCTAGACGACAGTAACCATGATCAGTAAGTGTCGTCCTTGTTTCAGCATCATAATTACGTGATTGATCCATCGACAAAAGTTTCGTCGGGATCACTCTGACTGTGTCAATGATGAATACCGCAATTTTAGTCCCTTTGTCATAACTATGTCCCTGTATGGCCTAGGGTATGGTAAACCGTCAACCCTACTAGCCAACATCGGTCAGTATACAACGGTCTTTGTTATATACACGTTGTACATCCTACAACGTACCCCGGCAGAGGTTTAGCATAAAAAACCGTACTGAGCATGTGACAGTAACTTCCCTTTAACGAAAGAGACGAATCACATCTTAGTCATTTAAATACCTCGTATGCTTCAGGTGTCACCCAACTTAAGACCTTTCAGTAGGCCTGGCCTCGAAGCTAGATCATAGATCTAAGTGACATTATTCACGCACATGTTTGTACAAATGACTTTAGGTCGTAAGGACCAACTTTTCTATCATCACAATAGAGTTATTAATGACAGTTTAGTTAAATTTTAACCATTTAATAACTCTTAATTGGGTCGTTCAGTGAACTCATTCTCTAATGAGCACATGTGCCTTGTCTCCGACTTTGCTAGGTCGAATGACTATGAGATCATCATTACCCTACAGGGTAAGACAAAGACACAATGGTCCGTCCGATGTGCCGATATCCCTTTTTCCGACACATCTATGAACACAAACGTTTTAAGACTTAAGTTCTTATCAGTCATTCACTTCTCACAATCAAGATCTACATCTAGAAACGTAATGACATCACTTTAAGTCTAAGGAAATTATCCAAGTATTTAATTCATAGGATTTATACTAGGACAATTATTATCATTTATATTTACGAACAAGATGTTATATTAGGATAAATTGCCTCAAGGGCATATATCTTCCTACAGCCTACGCTTGACCAGTGCATCGATCTCCTTCTTGAGCGTCCAGCAGTCGTTGGTATCATGCCCATAGCCATTGTGGTACTTGCAGAACTTGAGGTCGACCCTTTTCTCATATTTGCCTTTCTTGGCGGATTCTTGGACCAGTTCTTCTCGTGGGGCATAAAGCGATGACCTCCGTCTTAGGCACGTTTGGCCTCACATAAGCTGGGTGATCCTGCTCCGAGGGCTCATCTCTCTCGGTCTCTTGTCCCGAGATTCCTAACGAGGGGTTCCCTGAGTTGGCTTTTCCTGTCTAGTGTCTCTACGACGGGCATAGGTGCCTTTCCCAGTAGCTTCAGTCGATTCATCTGCTTCTTCAGGGATGGTGAACCAATCTGTTATATTAAACATCTCCGCGAGGCTGTTAGGTGGGAACTGGTGGAGTGCTCTTCCCAAATGTTTATCCCGCATTGCTTGAGTGAAATATGCAATGATAGACACACCTGGCGTGTCTTCCACTTCGAGCCTTTCGTCGTTAAATCGTTGGACGAAGGCTCGAATTGGTTCCTTTTTCTTCTACTTGAATGTGAAGAGGTGGGAGGACTTCCTCTTGGGACGGCAACCGGTGACGAATTGCTTGCAAAATATATCGACCAATTCGTCGAATGACCCGATACAGCCGTCAGGTAATCCGTCATACCAGCCTTCCGCCCTCTTGAATAGAGTAGCGTGGAAAGATCGGTAGAGGTACGACTCATCGGCCCTATGAAGCAGCATCACATTTAGATGCTTGTGGTTGTACAACCACGGGTCGCCTCTGCCATCATATGATGGCAATGCAGTGAGTTTGAACTTCAGAAGAAAAGGAGCGGAGGTGATGTTCTCCTTCGATGGGGTTTGTCAAAGTGCAGACTGGATGAGTAGGGATCGCCCATCCCCACCCTGCACGTATGTAGCTCCTAAGGATCGGTTTAGGATTTCCTCTCTTCTTCCATATCCTCCTGTAAGATTGAGAGGGTTGTAACCATGTGGGGGTTCTGTATATTACATGATCCATATGTTGCGAGTAGCTTCCTTATAGTTGGAGGGACTGAGTCCTCCCTAGAAATCGAAGGAACTATTGTCATTTTGCCTTTAACCGTATCGATGAGATGTGGGGGTTGTATTGTGCAGGGCGATCTCTTGTCGATCCACTCTTGGATCTCTTGGATCCCTGAGCATGGCTATTCATCTTGTCGGTGTCAGAGTTGGATTTGAAGACAGTAGTTGTCCATTTGTGGGTGGCAGATCTCACATGATTTGACGTATCAGAATCGCCAAAACACTGAGACTCTTGTCGACCAGCTTTGCAAATTGGACAAACTGCTCTTGGGACACCTTAGGCACTTTTGTGGCCTTCTTGGGTCGCTTGGATGAGGATGTAGAATCTGAGGTATCCTCCACATGGACGATGTTCACTTTTTGTTTCTCCTTTTGACCTTGGTTCGGTAAGACGTTACTGGGTCCAGCCGACATAGCTTATCGTTTGCATTGGGATGTCGAGCTAGTTAACGTTTTCCACAGACGGCACCAAACTGTTAAGGCCAAAAATGACCAAAATAATTATGTTGCTGACGTGGACCCTTCATGCTGAGTCAGAGCCTCGTCAGTCGGTTGAGTGGGACCCTAGGTTGGAAGAACTAGGGTCGTTGATGGATGATGGTTGACTTTCGATGCTCGATCGACCCTGGAGTGGTCTGTTTATCGATCGATCGAGTCTGAGAAGCTCATGAGCGACCCGTGCGTAGGATCGAGAATCATAGATCTACACCATAAGAAAGCGTCAGGGGGGTCGGATTTGAGTCCTGACCCAAATCCACTCCGATGCTTAATTTAGAATGAGAACTTAAGGAAGAGAGAGAGCTTGGAGTAGCTGAGATCGACCCACTGAGGTTCATCTCAGATCTGACGTCGCTAGCTCTGTTATGGAAGAAAAATGTAAGATAAAGTATGTAGAGTCTATGTATTAGATCTCGTACCTTGGGAGTTGAAACCTCCTGATATTTATAGACCTCCTGGGTCTTTTCAGCAATGTTAGGAGGATAACGGTCACCAATTATGGTGCCATGATCTCCTCCCATTTAATAGGAGTAACCGTAGCCCACGTTCCTGCTATTCATGATCCCGCCTTTAATCCCACGTTCAATTGGTGGGAGTGTAACGGGCGACTGGTAGGTGGGCTTTGACTGAGTCGGTATAATGCTTCTCTCGTGGGCTCTGTGGGCTTTAGTCACTCATCAGACGAGTCATCTCGAGTGCTGGCCCGATGATTCAACACTAAGTAAAACGAAAAATAAACAAGTACAATCTTACCTATGTCTTGAATAAATATTACCAAAGTGTGTGTGAATGCATGGAAGATTGAAAATACCAAGTGTTTGATGAAAATGAGCTTGGATGCACTTGGAAACTTCTGCAATAGCTAGGGCTAACCACCACTAAATCAATGCATAAGATGTATGGAGAAGAAAGAGGGAAAAGAAAATCTCTTCAATGAAAACCCTCAAATTGGCACTCACAAAATGATCTTAATGTGCTAGAGTGGTGGAAAAAATTGCCTCTCAATCGAGCTTAAATAAGCTCTCAAATCTGCACTAAAGACAAGAAAACGGCTCCTTAAAAACTTGCCCAACGGCTAACGGGCAGATTTGCGAGTGACCATATGTCTGGAGTAGGGTTCCCATACGCCTAATCAACTGCTCAGACGTCTGGGAACATAACTCCAGACGACCGGCAGAAAAGTATGGACAGATGAACGAAAAAGTCCAATCCAAGCGCACACGTCTGATGAACACTTACCAGACGTATGTCCACTGTTCAAATGTCTGGTAAGCCTTCTTCAGACGGCTGCTAAATGAAGGTCCAAAAGGACAGAGAGTACACTGCAATCAGTTCACTTTGTACAGGCGCCTAAAGTACATGTACCAGGTGTCTAGACCACTGTCCAGACGCCTGGTCATAGACCATCCGGCGACTGACCCATGGATGTGTTAACTGATCAAGAAAGATGACACGCTAGACATTTGGTGCCCTTGCACTAGGGGTCTGACACAATCTAAAATGCACACATAACTGTATTTTGAGTAATGGACCAAATGGGATGAGTTCTACATTAATTCTAAGGAACCTTATGATGAAAAAGATGCATATGAGTGTGTGAGTGCATTTATTCAAAGCTACATATAATCTAAGAAATAAAAGCAAGATCACATGAAGAATAAAATGAAAATACAATTGAAGTCCAAGAATCGTCATGAATCCTCTTGCTCCATAGCATTGATCCATCATCCCACACCTATACTTTTGTCTCCTCAACTATATACACAAATATTAATCTAAGACTAAAACAATGAGAGTCATAAGCAAGTATATAATGATGTGATCATCATCAAAACAAAAGTGGGCTAATATGCCAATACCCAACAAGGACATATTGATAGATTCCCCAACTAAATTCGGGGCATGCATCAAGCACTAGATGAAACAGAAGAGATTAATGTGGATGTTATAACTCCCGAAAAAGTTATATAACCATCGGGCCAAACCGAAAAACGGTTACAATTATTTTTATTTGTAATGTTTTTACAACATTACCATGTCAAGGGATGGGGGAGTCTAAAGGTGGCAGTGGGTAGAATTAAATCACTTACGACAGGATGTGGTGGCAATGAAGATCCAAGGGGGATAGTATATGTTTGTGTAGGGGAAGAAATCCAATAATCGATGCCAATGCATGTACGCGATGCTTCAGATCAAGAACTCTCATAAAATCGCAGAATTGAAAAGAACTTTCTTTTCTTATCCTCATTGATATTGGTATCCCAGAAAAACTGTTTATACATCTCGTGAAATTGACACAATCTTCAACATGGATAACAAGCAAATTGCTTGGGTCACTGCGTTCTAACCGCTTGTTGTAGCTCATGTTGCAGTCAAATTGGCCAGGTAAAAATCATGGTTCTTGAAGTTAGATTGCGACTTCAATCAACTTCCACTGGCTAGTAACAAGAATGCCCCTTCATGGAACTGTATCCAGAAAAAAATGAAGGCTGATTGGTTTTATGTCTAATCAACTCTCGATTGATTGCATATGCAACAGAGTACTCCCTTCCTCCAAGCATCCGGACAAAAACTGCATGGGCTCAGCCAGCATCATTAGCTTTGCCAGTCTGCCCACTTATTTTTGCCCCATGCGCAGCGAAGAAAATGCCGTAGCCTTTAATTTCTGTGTTGCTATTCAAATCAGTTAGCTCTCTCCCGGACCTCGCGAAAGTTTCAAATTTGGCAGAAGTTCTAACCTTTAATCATCCTATCTTTTTAACTATTAACCGGCATTAACATTTTGTAACATTTCGTAACGTTAATATATTAAGATATTTTATTACATTCTGGCTAATTCTTCAAAAAAAAAATGATTGAATGTCACTTGGATTGATCCACAAAATTCCAAACTGCGTATATTCGCATTTTTTTTCTTCTCTCTCGTCAGATTTTCCGACGTGACATCTTCGTTGCAATCTATGGCTATCTGGAATACTATACAAGTTTCGAGTTCAGTTCATAAGACCACTGAAAGAGATTGCACCAAAAGACATAGTAAGGTCTGAATCATTCTCATCCAATCCACAAGACTGCAAACAAAAATAAAACCAGAATTGCATCTTGCTTGTTGAGTTTCTCGGAAATGTATAAAGCTGTTTCAAAGTAGAGAATTTCCAAGACAAAATAGAACTAAAGCACAGGCACGTATATTGCCAAATAGAGTCATAATCCCCAGTCTTTTTCGATACTAAGAGAGCATCGGATTCCACTGCAATGCAAGAGACAATGAAGTTGAAAGAGATAGGAACATGCCAAGCAATTCTTTAGAAAACAAACCATGATCCCGATTCAAGGTGCAAAATCTACCCATCAAGCTTCGGTCGAAAGAACATCAAAAAATGAATAGAAAGGTGAGATTCTAATCCTTAAGATAGATCATCTCTGTTTCAGATTGTTTTCTCACTACAAAATCGTTGACCGTGGACTGCCCGGTCAACGTGGTCAAGGGGCCGATTTGGGTCCCTTGATTGCGTCGAGCACGTGTAGAAGCGATGCGAATCGGAGATGCAGTCGACGCAGAGCACGTCAGCTGGGCCGGGTCTGGATCCTCGGCCTCTGGGGGACTGAGGGGAAGCTTCGGCCCGGTGTGAGGTGCTCGGCCTCGGACGGTCGGGCGACGAGGGGAAGCCTCGGCTTGGATGGGCGCGCTCGGCCTCGGTCGGTCGGACGACGAGGGGTAGCCTCGGATGCCTCGCTTGATGCGCGGCCGGCGTGGAGCCGAGGGGAAGCCTCGGCACTTGGATCTAACGTCTTCCTGAACAGACGAGAACACTCGTCAGGGGGCCGGACCTTGGTTCCGGCCAAATTCCCTCCGATGCCTAAGTCAAATGATTATCTGAAAGAGGAGGCTCGGCGGGGACGGTTCGACTCGAGAAGAGATCGGAACGACGTCCTCCGGCGCGAGCGGGGGGAAGGAGAAGAAGTGGGGGAACTAGGTCGTTGACGGAGTACCTTAGGTTTAGTTACCTGAGATGCGGTCCTTTGTCCAGTCGTCCTCCTAGCCCTTTTATAGGCCTCTCGTCGCGACCGCCCATGACTCACGTCCCTCTTCCGCCCCCAATCGTGCCCCCTCAATCCGCCTCCCCATCGCCGCTCCCCGTGCCATGCCAGCACCTCCCCATAACGGCCATTAAGTGGTAGCGGGCCTGGGGGAACGGTTATCGCTGGTGTGGGCGAGTGATTCGCGCGTTTCCGGGGTCGGGCCGGATCGATGTTCAGGGTCCTCTCATGGGCTTCGTTGGGTGAGCTTGGACCCCCCATGATTTCGCGTAGTAGGCTGCGCCTTTGGGCCCATACTGTTGGGCCTCCGCAAAATAGACGTATCAATTGTCCCCATCGGTGGGGCCGATCGGCCTTGGCCGGCTCGGTTCGACCGATGTGACTCCTGGGGTTCTGATTGGCGCGTCAGTCGAGGCGCGGTCATAAATGAAGGTTATGATGAGGCGGATCGATAGGATTTCCCTTGGCGCCGATTTCGAATCGCCGCCGGCTCTTTGAGGCTTGCCACGCGTTCCTGTCAGGCGTTTTGAATTCGCCCCTGGGTCTTGTATATAAATGCCCCGGCTGCTTTGATCCCAACTTCTTCCTTGCTCTTCTCTCTGTTCCGGGCTTTCCACAAACTCGGAGTCTTCCGCCACCTTCGTTCCCTTGTCTTCTCCAAATAAACAAAAAGGTAAATCCTTTCCCATCCTCATATTATGGCTGCTCTTAGGATAGGTGGCTCTGGCCAAGGGGCGAGGGATCCTCCTGAGTCCAGGCGTGGCGGGCCTCGATCTGTGGGATCCGGTTCCTCCTCGGGGAGCCGTTCCCTCCGAGATAAAGGGAAGGGGAAGCTCTTCCCAGACTATGCTGGCGGTGATGTGGCGTCGGCTGCCGTGCGGCTTAATGTACCTCCAGTTGTCCTCAGAACGCCGTCGAGGACTCCTTTTCTGGCGGATGCGGAGATTCGGAGAAAGTGCCTCTGTTACCCGTATGATGTTCGAGTCCCTTTCATCGACGAGCGGATCTGTCTTCCGAGGAGCAACGAAGTCGGCGTTTACGTCGAGATGTTCCGTCTGGGTCTTCGTTTCCCGCTCAATCCCTTCTTTATCCAAGTCATGGAGTACCTTATGGTGCCCCTTTGCCAGTTTACCCCCTGTTCGGTTGCGGTTCTGACAGGCTTTGTGATGCTCTGCTGCACTCGCGGTCTGGAGCCATCTCTCCCCCTCCTCTTCTATTTTTATCAGATCCAGACGGTCGGTCTAGGGTCATGGCTGCACCTCCGAGCCCGCGCGGGGAGGGAATGCCTGATCGGGCTACCCCACTGGGCGGGGGATTGGATCTCGGATTATGTCTTCGTGGTCTTCCTTGAGGACGCTCAGATTTTGACAGGTTGGGGTGGGTCAGGTCGGCCTTGCCCAACGCTAACCCTCTCCGAGGCTGATCAGGCGACCGTCGCGCTGCTGTCGGCCCTCCCCTTGGAGGCGAGGTCTATCTGGCCTTTGCTGGATGACCTACTCCTGAAGGCCGTCTTGTGGTCTCCGGGTAGGTCGTTTTTCAGTCCTGGATTGCCCCGTGGCTTATCCTGATTTCGGTTTCGCTTGCAGGAATGGCTGGTCGCGAGTTCACCCGCAACGTTGATGAGCTGATTCGGCGTGGAGCCGCTCGGAGCCGAGGCAGCACCTCGGGAAGGGCACCTCGGCGGACCATTGAGGAGGAGGTGCGCCGAGCCGAGCCCACCGTGGGCAAGGTGGTGGCCGCGCCTCCCGCTTCTTCTTCTGGTAGTCTCCTCCCCGGGGGGTCGCAAGGGCCGGATCCGTCTCACCGGCCCAAGTGGCGGGGGGTAACGATGGGTCCGGTGCAGCTTCTCTTGCGCTTGGCGTGCCCCCTCTTGTCCCCGAGGGTGGTGGTGGCACGAGGCGGAAGCGCTCCCCCTCGGCGCCTGCCGAGCCTCACGGAGGGAAGAGGAGGAAGGATGGCGTGGATCCCTCCAGTCCGGTGTGCTCCGTGCCCCCGGCGGTGGCCGCCGAGGATCCTCCAGTGACCCTGACGACCACCCCCGTCGCATCGTCTCCGCCTCCATTATCGGGAATCGGTGCCCTGTTGGTGAGCAGCTCGGCCTCCCTCGAGGTCACCCCAGGGGATTCGGTGTTTGTCGACCGAGCCTTAGCTCAGCAGTTGGCCGAGGGCTCCGTCTTCCCCCGGGACCGTAGTCTCCTTGAGAGGGCCCCCGCCGACAAGGTGTCGGACACCTTGGTCTGGATCCTTCAGCAGGTCTGGCTATCCCGCTGTCCCTTTCTTTCCTTCGCTCTCTTCTTGGCTCACGTCTTGTCGTTCAGGGTTCAACACTCGCTGTCGAGTCGCAGCGTCGAGCTGTCCGTTTGAGGGAGCTGGAGGAGTCCTCTGCAAAGGACCACAGGACCACGAGCGGGCTGGGGCGGCGGAGGTAGCTGCGGTGGCGGCCCAGATGGAGTCTCGGCAACTCAAGCTCCGGGTGGCTGAGCTAGAGGGACGAGTGGCCGATCTTCGGGGGGAGTTGGAGGATGCTCGGCGGTCGGTCGAGGAAGCGGCGGAGTCGTTCCGCCTGGAGAGGGAGGGGCTCCAGAGGGAACTGTCGGATCGGCGTCAGGCGGCACGGCTCGCGGATGAGGTGGAGAGGGGCGTCGTCGAGACTTTGGGGGAGAGGATCTTCGAGGTCCTCAGGGAGGCCTTCGGTAAGTATGAAGACCTTATCGGCCCCCGGATCGTCGAAGTCGTCCAGTCCTCCTTCCGGGATTACGCGGAGCGCGTCCTGCAAGCCCCTCCATCTGCCGATCCCCCTCGCTCCGAGGAGGGCGAGGCGCCCGAGGATGCGTCATCCCGAGCCCGGGTCCCTTAGGTCGTCCTTCCCGGACTGTCATTCTCGTTTTTATCCTCACATTTTTCGGCATCCGCTTCGCTTTGGCCCAGCCTACTTGAAGTGGATTCCTGACCTTGCAATCTCCATTGGCATCTTTACTGGCTTTCTGCTTCAAGGCACACAATTTAAGCCAGCAATTTTGTGTCCTTGGTCGACAAATTTTGCTCTGCCGGCATCACCCTAGTTTTCGTGGATGACGAGTTTTGTTGTTCGCCGAGAGTGAATTATTTGTAAGGTGGTTCCTCCACTTCGAATTTTCTGTAAAAAGACACACTTTTGTACCTTGGTTAACTGTTGGAAATGAAATTGACCTACTTGAAATTTCCGCGCATTTTGCTTTGTTGCTGCGACTTCGGCTCCTCTGCTGATGGTGGTCGCTCGCCTCCTTCCTCCGAGAGGTCGCCCCTATTCCCTTGAGTGGACAAGTCGGTTGATGTCCTTATTGGCTGGGGGGGTTGCTCTCAGTCTTATGAACAATGGAGTAGGTCAGCGAGGGAGAAGTCCCTCGGCTTAGGACTAGTTGGCGTCTGCACTGGCTGGGGGAATTGCCCCCAGACTTACGAGCGATGGTGTCGGTCAGCGAGGGTGAAGCTCCTCGGCTTAGGACCAGTCGGCGTCGGCGCTGGCTGGGGGAATTTCCCCCAGACTTACGAGCGATGGAGCGGGTCAGCGAGGGTGAAGCTCCTCGGCTTAGGACCGGTCGGCGTCTGCGCTGGCTGGGGGAACTGCCCCCAGACTCACGAGCGATGGGGTCGGTCAGAGAGGGTGAAGTTCCTCGGCTTAGGACCGGTCGGCATCGGCGCTGGCTGGGGGAATTTCCCCCAGACTTACGAGCGATGGAGCGGGTCAGCGAGGGTGAAGCTCCTCGGCTTAGGACCGGTCGGCATCTGCGCTGGCTGGGGGAACTGCTCCCAGACTCACGAGCGATGGGGTCGGTCAGCGAGGGTGAAGCTCCTCGGCTTAGGACCGGTCGGCATCTGCGCTGGCTGAGGGAATTGCCCCCAGACTTACGAGCGATGGAGTCGGTCAGCGAGGGTGAAGCTCCTCGGCTTAGGACCAGTTTTGATTGACCCCTCGTCCGGTGAGGTGGCGGTCTTCACTCTTATGCAGCTTTAGCGAAATGTTGACTCCGTCGGAGATGAAGAAAAGGAAAAAGGAGTGCATTTGTACTTTTAAAGGTCCTATTGGACTAGTACATTTGGAGGAAAAAGGAAATAAAGCAAGACGGGGGGGACTAGTACATGTCCCCCTCGTAGTCCATCACATGGTTCCCTGGATCTCCTATCCCGTCGTATTTTCCCAGCGTAGGGATCTTGAATCGAGAGGGGACCCGCGCGTCGGTTATTCTCCGCGACAGGGGGCACCGGTCTCCGTGGATGCCTCCAGGGGTCCGACATCCGCCTACCTCAGGCTCGTTCGGTTGTGGAGGCGGCACAGGTGCTGGCTGGGCCGGCTCAACGGCCCTCGCCACACTGGGGGTGGGGCTGGTCCGGCGTTCACGGCTCCTCCGGCGAGAGCTTCCGCTTAGCCGTGATCGGTCCCTCGAGTGGCGCCGATCACTTCTTCTGCGGTGGGGTGATCGTGGCCGTCGAGACGACGCGGTCACCGATTCGTCCCCCGTGTATTCGGTACCCCTCCTGCTCCTTTCGCGATGAGAGGAGGAGGCGCGCGATCTCGCCTGGTTGAAGCTGGGTAGTGTGAACCGACGCTCCGTGTTCGGTCTTCGGTTTCAGTGGTCTGCGACCACAGCGGACCGCAGGAGCGTGGGGCCCCCCTCCCAACGATGTCCGTCGCCCAACACGTCTCCGTTGGCTGGCGCGGCGCCGACGAGCTGCTGTACCATCGCGACCAGCGTCTGAATGTTTGCGTTGGTCTCTTGGGCCAGGGCACGGAGCTGCTCCTGCGTGGCCAGCTCGGACTCGCCAGTCTCTTCGGCTGAGGGGGCGTGGTGATTGCCGTTGGGTGCGCCCTCAAGGTTGCTGTTGGGTGCGCCGTTTCCCTCCTCCGGGATGGGGGGCATGCGTCTCTTCCCATTGCAGGCACGTGCCATTGCAAGTGTGGTTTGTTTTCTCGTGGGATAGTTCGTTCCCACAGACGGCGCCAGATGTTTCAGAGTGTTTTCTCACTACAAAATCGTTGACCGTGGACTGCCCGGTCAACATGGTCAAGGGGCCGATTTGGGTCTCTTGATTGCGTCGAGCACGTGTAGAAGCGATGCGAATCGGAGATGCAATCGACGCAGAGCACGTCAGCTGGGCCGGGTCTGGATCCTCGGCCTCTGGGGGACTGAGGGGAAGCCTCGGCCCGGTGTGAGGTGCTCGGCCTCGGACGGTCGGGCGACGAGGGGAAGCCTCGGCTTGGATGGGCGCGCTCGGCCTCGGTCGGTCGGACGACGAGGGGTAGCCTCGGACGCCTCGCTTGATGCGCGGCCGGCGTGGAGCCGAGGGGAAGCCTCGGCACTTGGATCTAACGTCTTCCTGAACAGACGAGAACACTCGTCAGGGGGGCCGGACCTTGGTTCCGGCCAAATCCCCTCCGATGCCTAAGTCAGATGATGATCTGAAAGAGGAGGCTCGGCGGGGACGGTTCGACTCGAGAAGAGATCGGAACGACGTCCTCCGGCGCGAGCGGGTGGAAGGAGAAGAAGTGGGGGAACTAGGTCGTTGACGGAGTACCTTAGGTTTAGTTACCTGAGATGCGGTCCTTTGTCTAGTCGTCCTCCTAGCCCTTTTATAGGCCTCTCGTCGCGACCGCCCATGACTCACGTCCCTCTTCCGCCCCCCAATCGTGCCCCCTCAATCCGCCTCCCCATCGCCACTCCCCGCGCCATGCCAGCACCTCCCCATAATGGCCATTAAGTGGTAGCGGGCCTGGGGGAACGGTTATCGCTGGTGTGGGCGAGTGATTCGCGCGTTTCCGGGGTCGGGCCGGATTGATGTTCAGGGTCCTCTCATGGGCTTCGTTGGGTGAGCTTGGACCCCCCATGATTTCGCGTAGTAGGCTGCGCCTTTGGGCCCATGCTGTTGGGCCTCCGCAAAATAGACACAAAATAGACATATCAATCTCCTTTGGTAGCTGTTGAAGTAAACACAACAGTGGCCATATCCGATAGCTATCCGATAACCAACACATTGAGCTTTCAAGAAACCAAGCAAACAGAACTCAAGATATTTCCAAAGATGGATCATATTCATTCATGAATTTAAGATAGTTTTCCAAACGAAAAACACGGGAAAATTGGGTGCCCAACGAAAAGGACAACACCCACGCTGATCAACATTAAAAGACTGCTAATCCGACATCGATGAACCCCCATGAACATCAAAGAAACAAGGAAAATTTCCAGCCATTAACCCTCCTCACGATCAATGAAACCTCAATCAGCAAACGAATCAAAATGTACACAGCGATCATCCATGGCCGCTAAACGATTCACATAGACAGCTCTTTCACATTAACGGATGAACGCTTTCGTTTACCCCATTATTGGCCTCGTTGATCACTCTTCAATCTCAGCAGGATTGGGGACTGGGCGAGTCCTTAAGTCTATCATGAGGCTAATGCCATGAAAATTTCCCCATGAAACGAAGCAGAACCAAGACAATTAGCAGAAGCAGCATCAGCTGCAGGTTTCTCCAACTCCTCGTCAGACAAAATCTCCTGATCGCGGCAATTCCCGCTGCAAAACGCTTTATCTCCTCTGCAATCAATCCAACTAAAAAAGTATCAGATTTGGCTACAAAAACAAAGATAACATGATTCAGTAGCAAACACTAACCCATAAATGTATATATCTTCTCCTTGCTCCAATTTTCTTTTGCAAGAAAAACAATAGCTCAAAAAATCATCGGAAGGTAAGCTCATGTCCCCGTTCTTGTTATGATTCTTACAATCAAAAGAACGAATCGATTCGCCGTCAAGAATGCAATCCCCAAATATGTGAGTAGTCTTCGGATTCGGGCCATGGGATATAATGCAAGTGTAGTCCTCTGAAAGCTCGATCCCGCTAGCAGACAGAGAGCCGATGACTCCGTTCCCCTTGCCGATGTCAATAGGCAACGAGCCAGATAAAACTGACTCCAATTTCAACAAAAGCCCTTCGGAATTGGCCTTGAACACTCGAGCTTGGGGAAAAGATGAAGGGCCAGTACTGTCAGCAGGTGCTTTTTCATCGCCAATGGATCCTATTTCGAACTTCGGGGAAGACCGAGAAACATAATCGTTGCCCTCGTCTTGGGGACAATTCAACAAATGGGTTTTGGGCGTTGTTGGTTGGATTCTCATCTGGGATCCAAGGAGAATGCTTCTGCTCTCAGAGGAGCCCAACACCTTGCCATCGTTGAGAGAATCGACGAGGCCGAGGCCGACCCGATCGGAGTCCCAGCTCTTTGGGACCCCATCGAAGCCCGCCAGAGATCTTGGAGACCGAGCAAAGGAGCTTCCAAGATTGGCAAAGACTCTGTAGTCCAATGGGGAAGTTGGGCTCCTTGCAGAATCAGAGTCTGTGGTTTTTCCCGATAAGCCAACAAAAAGGCCGGTGACAGTGAAGAAGGGAGAGCCCCTGGCTTTGTGAACACCATTATCAGATGTGAAGGATGAATCTTTCTGAAATGGCCGGCTCCTTTTCCTCATCATTGTAGACATCCTGGAAGAAAAAAATGAACTTTTGATTACAGATAGAGTTTGAGATCATTATCCATACAATATGCAATCAAAATGAGTGAAATCCAAACTGGTCGGAAGGCCAATTACTGTGCATGCCAACAAGACTTCAATCAATGGGGATAAGATCAAAAAAAAATCAGGCTTTTACTCAAAATAAATGAACTGCACAAAAAATGATTCGGACCCAAGTGTTTTGATTTTTAATCTGGGTTCAATCTCAAAACCCAATTGAGGAGAGTCCATGAAATGCATGTGGATTAAGCGAAAAGAGGGAGAACGGAGGACAAAAATCCAACCTTTTTCTTTCCTTCTCCTTTCTCACCGAGACTCTATCAATCTGAGAAGCTTTCTCAGCTGGAGAGGAGAGCCACTGAAGACTCGGATGATGAAATAAAAGTAGGTTGACAAGGGCTTGAAGCTTATGCTGTACTCTCTCTCTGTCTGTGTCTCTCTCTCTCTCCACTCACTTTCTCTCTGTTCTACAGTTTTTTTTTTTTTTTTTGGCTATATGCATCAAAATCAGAGCAGCATTGTGGCTTCTGAAATACTCCTCCTCACATTCATGACTGTTAAAATAATAATAATAATAATAATAATAACATAAAAAATTAAACGAAATCGAAATACTTAATACATGCAGAATACTGTTGGGATAATAAAGGGAGCTGATGTATCAAGGGACCAGGGAAATGAACCATGATAGGGATACATTAGTCATTTGGGGGAGGAAGGCATTAACTCGATTCA